>CAMAPE010000011.1:5307500-5487500 GCA_945859875.1 Cuscuta europaea | reverse complement strand
AAATAAGTAAATAATTAAAAATGAAATTAAAAATTATAACCAAAAATATTTTCACAAGTAAATATGTTTAGCTTAGCCAAATAAGTAAACTTTTTGGTTGTTTCTTTATTTTACACCTAAAATTCAAATATGCCTTCACTTTTGAAATAAATTCCTGATCCAATTTAGAAAATCTTTATAGGTTTACGAATTCCTACTTTTATTTTAATAGAATGTTTTTAATTGGATTGATTTCAGTTCCAAATTAAACTTTAATAATTATAACAATAAGTCACATAAAAAACAGACATCTAATAGACCATATTAGTTCATACCAAATCAAACCCGAAATTTTAATTCAATTAAAAACGTTCTTATTAATGAGTAAACTGTAAGATCTATCAATTAAGAAATATATAATTTTTTTATTATTGGGTTCATAACAATTATGTTTACTTGAGATGCTTATGTAGAAGAATAATTTAACTTTTTTTTCATATATTTTTTTCTTTGTTTCACAAATGGAATATATTTCACATATATTTTTGATGATTCAGAAGATTCCACCTATTTAACCAGAATTCAATCAATTTCAGCAAAATAAGTTAATTTTATTTACTTTAGTATTATCAAACATACTCTATATTAGACTAAGTTTATTTTTCTTTTAAATCACTTTATATGTGATCTGATAGAAATTAAATTTCAAACTAGCTAAATTACATACTGCCCGTGCATCGCACGGGCTTGAAAGCTAGTCAAATGATATAATTATACTCTAATTAATTTAGTTTTCTAACGATGCCAAAAGACGCCACTAATCATGCAAGGAGTAATATTTAAACTAATATTAGTAAGAAAAAATGTCTTACAATTGAGGCACATATATCAGTACAAAAGTCCCAGACACAAGAAGTGAATTTGTTCTTGTTTTCGACAAATGCATTATTTAATTTTCGGATATTATATCAGACTTCTAGTAGAAAAAACTTTCTTAATTTTGAGAAGAGTTAAGGCACAAATATTCAATTTAGAATACAACCCACTATATCTAGTTCCTCCGCAATTCCTAGAATTGGAAAAAAATAAGGTTTGTAAAGACTTCCTTGTTCAAGTAATCAAGTTCCTTAATTAGCGGCTGTAAAAAGAAAATTCTCAATATGGGTGATAGAAGTGAGAGCTAGAGAGAGAAGTGCTATATTTGCTCTGTATTAATGATTTTTGTGAACCCCTACAACTACTCACAGAGGGAGTATTTATAGGAAACATTAGGGCTGGGCTCCCAAGTCTTGGGCTTGGGAGGCCCATTTACAATAGGGCCACTAATGGGCCGGATACAAAGTGTATAGAAATGATCAAGTATAAAACCCTATTCTGGAGGCCATTCATAGCCGATCAGGGCATGGCCGACGCGGGCATGGCCGACGCGGGCATGGCCGACGAAGACCCGGCCGACGAGGTCACCCCATTCTCCTGGCTTCTGGATCACATTCTGAGTAGACTTCTTTCTGGCCGATGGGGGTCCCACCAGGTGGTCGTGGTACCTTCTGTTCTTCCGAGTATGTGGGCTCGGGGGTCTAGGCCCATATACTCCATCAGGAGTCCCCCACTCTCTGAGCTGAGATGTAGACGAAGTGAGGGAGAGTAGAGCCCCTGGTGTTGACTTTTTTCTGGCCGTTGTTGGCACTGTTTGCTCTGGTTCTTCGTTTTTCGCCGTCACGGGCACTCTACGTTCTGGCTGTTGTGTGGTCTTCGCTGTAGACGAAGAGGGCCCTAGCAATGCGGATGATGCATGTTTCTGGTTCAAGGACGACAAGTGCGTTTGCTTGGTGGAGACGATGAGCGTCCTCTTGTGTGAGTGGCCGACGAAGATGATGTTTCCCTCCTCGTGGCCGTTGATGGTTGAACTTTTACTCATGACCGAGCAGACCATTGTGGTCATTTCCTGTTTGAGGACGATGAGTGTCCTTCTGCCTCCGGATAACCACTGAGGGTGTTGTTTGCTTTATTTGGCCGTTGTGGCTTTCATTCTGTGTCTTTGGCTGAGGAGTGCTGGTATTCGCAGCTTGGTGTCCATTTTTTAGGACGATAAGTTCCTGTCTTAATTTTTGGCCGAGAGTGGAGTATGCGGTCTCGAAGCCGTTGAGTGCCCTGTGATCTTTGGTGTTGTATCTTTGGAGGGAATTTTTTGTTTGCTGACGATAGCTGCGGCCGATGGTGCACCACAAGGTTGTTGACGTTGTGGTGCATATGTGATCTGATGTTGTAGTTGTGGACTTAGTATATTTTTGGATTTCTTTGATTTTGTCCTTATTTTCAAGGGCCGGTGTAGTCCCCCAGTCCCCCACTACTGCAGGCCGAAGAGTAAGGGAGGGGTGAAGGAGTAAAGGATTTGCCTAGGCCGAAGCAGATTCTTGCATTCCCCTGAATCCAATTCCTTGGCGATTTCCTGACCAAGGTAACCCTGTGGGAGAACCCTTGGACGCAGGTCGTGACGAGCACTTTGTCACGGTGCGTCAAAATAATTTCAATACTAAACACTTATACGTAGTATAGCGTAGTAGAGTTCGTATCCACAGGGAAAGGAATGATTCTCTTTTTATGATACTTAGTAAGTAAAAAAGGGGGGATTTGGATTGAGTGATTTAATTTAATTAAAAACTAAGATGAACAACCTATATGTGTTTAATTCAGAGATAAAAAGGACTTGGCATTGCTACTTTCCACTTGTTGATATATTTTAGTCGTTCATTGTTATATCTGTAACTTCTTCCCTCTCGAATACTCAATCGGGGAGTATATCCACTTCATCGAGGGTAGTTATTAGCAACGACCGTTCATTAATAACCCTTACTATTAATCAAATATAGAACAACGCCTTATACCGATTTAATAGTAGCATTTAATCTTTCTAACTCCTTGATGAAATCAATTGAGATTGATAACCTCAACACAAGCGGTTTCGGTTTAACCAATAAAATTAATCCCTCTTAAGTTAATTAACCACGACCGTGCATTAATAAACCGAAGCTACTTACTTGTGAAACCATCAACGATTAACCATCGGTTCGTTGATCGTTTCTAGTAATAACTAATATATGAAACAAAACTAGTTGATCCTTTAAGTAATGTTCAAAATATTAATATGAAATAAGAGTAGGGATTAATTAATATTCAAGGAAGAATATTATTAATGAAGATGAATCCTACTATAATTAATTATCAAGATGTTAACTAATTGTCATCTTAGCAACACTCCTCAATATTAATATAGAGGAAGAAAACACCATTCTAAATAATGTCGAGATGTTAACTAATTGTCATCTTAGCAACACTCCCCAACATTAATATAGAGATGATATTAAGGAAAGAACTATTAATTAATATTCAAGGAAAGAAGTTAAGAAAATAACTCACAACTTTAATAATCAACAAGCTTCAAGAGCAACACCAAGAATGGAAGTTTAGCTCCTCATTTGGAGGCTAAACATAGCTAGAAAAATATAAAGAAATGTTATTCTAAACTGAGCTAAAGAGTATGGAAGAAGGGATGATTTTTAGAGGAGAAAAAGAGTGCTATTTATAGGTGTTTTTCAACACCTTTGGCCGGGTACCCGACCGGGTCAAGTACTCACCCGACCGGGTCCATGTCAAAATCAAATATCCTCCACGTTCTGGCGATCTTCAGCATGTTAAAGTGTCCGGGTCAAGTCAGACCCGACCGGGTGGGGTAGGGGACCCGACCGGGTGAGTGCAAAAATTGGATTTTCTACACGTTCGGGTGATCTTTGCACACCGGGTTGTCCCCGGTCACTTCTCACCCGACCGGGTGAGGTAGTGGGCCCGACCGGGCCATGCACTTTCTTTGCATTTTCGTTTTTCACTTCTTACCCGACCGGGTCAAGTATTATACCCGGTCGGGTATTTGCTCCTGGGCAGCCAAATCTTCTTTTTCTTCACTTCAAAGTCTTCCTTTCCAAATCATAAATCCTAACTAAACTTTACAACTGACAAAAATAGACTAAAATACAATTACAACTTGAAATCACATAAATGTTTACAAACTAAATAAAACGTCAAACAATTAACATAAATCACACATAAAAACATGTAATTATGCACTACTAATTAGTGTGCATCAAACACCCCCACACTTAAACCTTTACTCGTCTCGAGTAAATCAAATCAAATCCAAGAAGTCCTAAATGACAAGAATATCAGTATAAAACATCCAAGAGTGTTTTTACCACAATACAAAGCATCCCCAAATAATAATTAAAGTAAATGGGGGTCTTCAACCTCATCTTTATCTCCATTTCTCTTTTGAACTTATCACCTTCAGGATCCTGCAAAATAGACATTTCTCTCATTCTCTCGTTTTGCCTAGGTGCCCTTTCAGGTTTTCAACCCAGCTTCCCACATTTTTTTTTATTTTTTTTTTATTTTATTTTTTTATTTTTTTTTCAAATCTCACTAACTCACTCTTATTTTTGCTTTATTTTTGCTTAAGCTGCCCTTTGTGGGTTTTCAACTCAACAAGCTTTCGTTTTTTATTAATTTTTTTTTTTATTTTTTTTTTTGAGAAAACAAGAATAAAGAGTGTGAATGTGAACATACCGGGAAGATCTCTTCACCCCCACACTTAGGATCTGACACTGTCCCTAGTGTCCGCCTAGACCTCCACCTTGGTGTCCGTCCTCATCCATGTGATCCCCGCCATAACCACCATCGTAGCCTCCACCACCGGAGCTCGATCCTCCAAAGAAACCCCACTGAGAGGGGTCATACCATGATGGTGCAGGAGGTGGAGTGGTCATAGAGGAAAAGGAGCCCTGGTGTGCTATATATGAGTATATCGGACCAAAGGTTCTACGCTGATCCTCCTCAGATCTCCGTCTGTCTTCCTCATACCTACGCCAGTCTGCTTGCCGCTGCTCCTCCATCCTCACAATGCTCTGGTTGAGCGTGACCATGTTATCGAGCATTTGTTGCTCGAAAGGTGTGTAGTGGAATGCTTGAGGTTGTGGTTGTTCGGGTATGATTGGGGGTTCTTCATCATCTTCATCTTGGATGGGTTCTTCATAATGATCCGGGATTGCCCCGGGAAGACAATAGTGATGACCATCCCCGATTTGGTGATTGATGATATCTAGGGGGACGTCGGTTGAGGGTATCTGGAGGTAGATGGAAGTGCGTGGGAGAATGCGCCAATTATAGATGTGTGCCCCAGTTGGTGTTGTGTGCGAGGGGACCAAGTCTAGCGTCTTTTGTAAAAGCCATTCAGTGCAAATAAGGTGTCTTGAGGTGATGGGGACGGGGTCTATAAAACCATATAAAGTGGCTAGATGTGTGATTAGGCCCCCCATAGCAATTGGTCCTGTTGATGTTGCCACGTTGTTGAAATGAGTCCATAAGATGGTGGCAACATCAACTTGATTTGGACCCGGCAAAACAGCTTGTGCTAGAACACACACATCCCAGATACGTGTGTGATGATTATTCGGTCTTCCGAGGAAACAATTTGAGCAAAATTTTAAGAATAGTCGGAAGACCGGATGTTGCACACGATTCACACTCAGTTTAGATAGATCAACCACATTCTTTCCGGTCATTCTTCTCCACAATTCATACCCCACAAGAGAATCATATGTACGTGCTTCATCAAACCATGGGAGACCAAAATGTTGAACAAATTCTCGTTTGGTTAATGAACGATCCTCATTTAGTAAACGAAAGGTGATTATGTCATTTGCATGATCATTCACATCTTTTGTATACGCAAATGAGCTAAAAAATTCATACACCAAATGAGGATATGTCACATATTGCATTTCAAACATTCTAGATATTCCAATTCTTGCAAATATGTCACGCATCACAGTATCAATCCATAGTAGCGCTAAAGTAGTTAGGCACATAAAACGGGATTGCTTTACCTCCCTTTTTGATTGGTTGATGAAGTTGTTCCGTTGAGCCTCCGTAGCAAACTCCACGCTCTCATAGCCCGCTACCGATGGGATAGCTCGATTTCCCCTTGAGGAAGAGGCTTTTGACTTTCTTGGAGCCATTGAAGTTCAAAAAAAAAAAATTGGATTTTTTTTTTGTGATTTTCGGACTTTGGGGTAGGGTGGGATTTGGATGGCTTTTATGGGTATGGGATTGAAGAGGATGGTGAGGAGAGTAAGAATATGGTATTGGTTGAGGATTTTTGGGGAGATTTCGGACCTTGAATGTCCAAGAATGGGGATTTCGAATTTTGGGTAGGGTTTTTTGGGTTTTGTTGATTGGGAAGGTTTTGGGGGATTTTATGGGTATAGAGATGGAGAGGGAAGTGAGGAGATGAAGAAAATGGGGTTTTTTAGTGGATTTAGTTAAGGAAATGGGGAGATTCGAAGGTTTGGGTGTTTGAAAATGGTGGATTTTGGGAATTTTGGAGTTGGGAGGAAGAAGAAGTGGGAGGGGAAGGGGTGAGCCCGACCTGGTAATGTGCTGATTTCCCGTTCACCCGGTCGGGTGGGGTAGTTTACCCGGTCGGGTGAACGCTATTTGCCCAGGTAGAAAGTTTTGAGTTCGGTAGCCCGACCGGGTGAAGTGGTGTACCCGGTCGGGTGTAACTTGTTCTGTTATCGAGTACCTACTGGAATGAGTACCCGGTCGGGTGCTTTAGGGTACCCGGTCGGGTCTTTCTGATTTTTAAAAAAATAAATTCGTACCCACCCGAGTTTCAGAAATACCCGAATGGGTATGCATTCCAGTGTGTTCAGAGCCAAAAATATGTGCATACCCGGTCGGGTTTTGGATATACCCGGTCGGGCATATGTTTTTTTTTCTTTTTTTTGTTAGCAACCCGGTGGCCGTGTTGCCCGGGTATCCCCTTTTTATGAATAAACCCGACCGGGCTGTTTGGGATACCCAGCCGGGTTTCAGCCCAGGCTCTTTTTTGTTTTTTTTTTTTGAAAAAATTAAAACACACGAACTGAGAAAAAAAATGAAATTAAAAATAAAGATTTGGGTTGCCTCCCAAGAAGCGCTTGATTTAATGTCGCGGCACGACGTTATTTTTAGTTTATATTTTTTTTTTGTTTTTAAGTGGGATCGTGAACATCCCTTGTTTCATTTTTCCTTTTCGGCCTTCTCCAGTAAGGCCGGGATTTCTTTTCCGGTATCACTTCAATCCCAGGTGGGATCCATTCTTTCTTTGAAAATTTGAATAATTCTTCTTTTTCAAAAAGTTTGATTTTCTCATTTTTTTTCCAACAAAAATATTCGGGGTTTGTGGTTCACAAACATTTAGAGCACAAAGAGATTGGTCTTTAATTTGTTTTTTCGTAGAATCAAAAATGTTGAATTCTACCTTTTGATCATCAAACTCTAAAGTTAATGAACCATTAGCCACGTCTATTTTTGTTTTTGCGGTTTTCAGAAAAGGCCTACCCAAGAGGATGGGTGTAGTTTGATTATCATCTCCCATTTCCAGAACATAAAAATCGACAGGGAAAATCAAATTTTCTACTTCTACTAGCACATCTTCTACTACACCCTTCGGGTAGGTATTAGACCGATCCGCTAGTTGAATCACTACACCAGTTTGATGTAGTGGGCCGAGTTGTAAGGATTTGTACAAAGAAAAAGGAATGACATTTATTGACGCTCCTAAATCCAACAAGGCCTTAGAAAATAAGGTATCCCCTATTTTGCAAGGAATAGTGAACATGCCTGGATCGCTACATTTCTCAGGGAGTTTCTTTTTAAAAATGGCCGAGACACGTTCACTCACTTCAACTTTTTGTTTCCCTTCCAGTTTATTTTTCTTTTTCATTGTGCATAGTTCCTTTAAGAACTTTGCATAACGGGGAACACTTTTGATCAGTTTGAAGAGTGGGATGTTTACCTCAGAATTGACGAATGTTTCGTAGATGTCCCGATCATTCTTCAGCTTCCTCGTGTCTTTCAATGCCTCAGGGAATGGAGGGAGTGGTTCATATGATGACAGTGGAGGGAATTTAGTCTTCGTTGGGTTCTCTTCTTCTTGTTGAAAGCCTTCTTCAAGATCAACCTCTTGCTTCTCCTCCTCAACTTCCCGTGGTTGCAATTCTTTACCGTTCCTCAACATGATTGCATTGACATGTTGTCTCGGGTTTTGCTCAGTTTGGGAGGGGAGCCTACCCGAATCTTTTGCTTCAAGTCGACTTACGGCATTTGAAATTTGGCTAACTTGAGTTTCCAAATTTTGAATGCTCGACTTGGTTTCATGTTGGAATTGCATCATTGTTTGTTGGAATTGCCCCATGCTTTGCTGCATTGTTCCCATATTAACGGCCAGCGCTCGAATCATGTCTTCGGTGGACATACTCGAGTTCGATGTTTGGCCTTGGGGTTTGTATTGTTGAGGGGGAGGATTTGTTTGAGAATTTCCGTACCTTAAATTCGGATGATCCCTCCATCCCGGGTCTTAAGTATTTCCTTGAGGATCGTACCTCCTTTGACCTTGGAACCCCAAAGCATTGACTTGCTCGGAGTTCTCTTCTTGTAGTGTCGGGCAAGAATCTGTGGGATGCCCTTGCGTTGAACAGATGCCGCAGACCTTGACTTCTTGGGTTTTTGGATTTAAAAGGAAATCTTTAACCAAAGAAGTCAAGCCGGCTACTTGACTTTCCAACGAATTGTTGGATTCCGCTGCCATGACTCGTCTCGATGATGACCTTCCGTTGTAATGTCTCGAGTTTTCGGCCAACTCCGAAATGAGGTCTCTTGCTTGAGAAGGGGTTTTGTTGACAATACCCCCTCCGCATGCCGCATTCACCATGCGTCTATCTTGATCAACAAGTCCATCATAGAAGTAGAGGATGAGATCTTGTTCTGAATATCCATGATATGGGCAACTAGCACATAATTTTTTAAAGCGCTCCCAATATTCATACAAGGTCTCATTATCTGCTTGCTCAATGTTGCTGATTTGCTTCTTGAGACTTGAAGAGATAGATGCGGGATAGTACCTGTCAAGGAAGCTCTTCTTCATTTGAGCCCATGTATTGATGCTCCCCGAGGGAAGATAAAATAACCAATCTTTGGTGGTGTCTTTGAGAGAGAATGGGAAGGCTCTCAGCTTGATTTGCTCCTCGGACACGCCATTAGGGCACATGCTTGTGCACACAATATGGAACTCTGACAGGTGTTTATTTGGATCTTCCCCTCGTAAGCCATGGAAAGAGGGAAGTAGATGAATGCGCCCAGATTTTAGCTCGAATGTGACCCCCGTATCAAGAGTTGGAAAAGTGATACATAAGGGTTGTTGATTTAGATTCGGAGCCGTTAGCTCCCTTAACGTTCTTGTTTCAAGAGCCATGTGAAAGGACTCTTCGGATTCACTAGAATGAGAACTAGCACTTGATGATTCCTCCGAAGAAGTATTCGGAAATAGATTCCTGAACCTCTCGAAGGCTTGTTCTGTTTCGGGCTTTGTTTGGTAGGTGATTTGGTTTATAGATCGGTGTTTAACCATATACTCAAACAAAGCTCAGCCAAAATAGAAATCTTTATATATAATTTTTTTTTTGATTTTTCTTTGAAATAAAATAAAAAGAAAAATTAATTGCCTTTCCCCGGCAACGGCGCCAAATTTGACGAGCACTTTGTCACGGTGCGTCAAAATAATTTCAATACTAAACACTTATACGTAGTATAGCGTAGTAGAGTTCGTATCCACAGGGAAAGGAATAATTCTCTTTTTATGATACTTAGTAAGTATAAAAGGGGGGATTTGGATTGAGTGATTTAATTTAATTAAAAACTAAGATGAACAACCTATATGTGTTTAATTCAAAGATAAAAAGGACTTGACATTGCTACTTTCCACTTGTTGATATATTTTAGTCGTTCATTGTTATATCTGTAACTTCTTCCCTCTCAAATACTCAATCGGGGAGTATATCCACTTCATCGAGGGTAGTTATTAACAACGACCGTTCATTAATAACCCTTACTATTAATCAAATATAGAACAACGCCTTATACCGATTTAATAGTAGCATTTAATCTTTCTAACTCCTTGATGAAATCAATTGAGATTGATAACCTCAACACAAGCGGTTTCGGTTTAACCAATAAAATTAATCCCTCTTAAGTTAATTAACCACGACCGTGCATTAATAAACCGAAGCTACTTACTTGTGAAACCATCAACGATTAACCATCGGTTCGTTGATCGTTTCTAGTAATAACTAATATATGAAACAAAACTAGTTGATCCTTTAAGTAATGTTCAAAATATTAATATGAAATAAGAGTAGGGATTAATTAATATTCAAGGAAGAATATTATTAATGAAGATGAATCCTACTATAATTAATTATCAAGATGTTAACTAATTGTCATCTTAGCAACACTCCTCAATATTAATATAGAGGAAGAAAACACCATTCTAAATAATGTCGAGATGTTAACTAATTGTCATCTTAGCAACACTCCCCAACATTAATATAGAGATGATATTAAGGAAAGAACTATTAATTAATATTCAAGGAAAGAAGTTAAGAAAATAACTCACAACTTTAATAATCAACAAGCTTCAAGAGCAACACCAAGAATGGAAGTTTAGCTCCTCATTTGGAGGCTAAACATAGCTAGAAAAATATAAAGAAATGCTATTCTAAACTGAGCTAAAGAGTATGGAAGAAGGGATGATTTTTAGAGGAGAAAAAGAGTGCTATTTATAGGTGTTTTTCAACACCTTTGGCCGGGTACCCGACCGGGTCAAGTACTCACCCGACCGGGTCCATGTCAAAATCAAATATCCTCCACGTTCTGGTGATCTTCAGCATGTTAAAGTGTTCGGGTCAAGTCAGACCCGACCGGGTGGGGTAGGGGACCCGACCGGGTGAGTGCAAAAATTGGATTTTCTACACGTTCGGGTGATCTTTGCACACCGGGTTGTCCCCGGTCACTTCTCACCCGACCGGGTGAGGTAGTGGGCCCGACCGGGCCATGCACTTTCTTTGCATTTTCGTTTTTCACTTCTTACCCGACCGGGTCAAGTATTATACCCGGTCGGGTATTTGCTCCTGGGCAGCCAAATCTTCTTTTTCTTCACTTCAAAGTCTTCCTTTCCAAACCATAAATCCTAACTAAACTTTACAACTGACAAAAATAGACTAAAATACAATTACAACTTGAAATCACATAAATGTTTACAAACTAAATAAAACGTCAAACAATTAACATAAATCACACATAAAAACATGTAATTATGCACTACTAATTAGTGTGCATCAGGTCACTTTCAAGAAATTATCATCAGGGTTTTATACAAGGCCGATGGCTGTGGGGTTGCTTTTTGCTTTGCTGTTGCGGCCGTTGAAGAGGCCATGCTATTGGCATTCTGTTTAAGTCGATGTGGACACACCTTGAGGTGTGACCTACCCTTTTGAAGTCATCTTTGTGTTGAGGCCGATGTGGGTGCGCTTTCTTAGTGTGGCCGTTGAGTGGTTGGCCGTTGCGGGCGCCGATTGCTGGTATGTTGGCGATGGGCTGGTATTGTGAAAGTGGGCCTGACCCGCCTCCTGAACCGGTACCAGCCCAATGGGCCTTGGGGGTGGTGGCCGTTCACGTTGCCAACGGGTATGTGCCACGTGTAGTGACCGTTGGGGGGGTCTATAAATACCCCTCTCCCTCCGAAGAGGCTCCTCATTGCATTCCTGAGATAACGAAGTGCTGCCAAATTTTCTAGAGAGAGAGCCTTGTCCTTGTGTTCTTCCCAAACTTTAAATCTTCAAAGGTCAGTTCATCATATCTTCTTCCGATTTATTGTATACTTTGCTTTCCTAGGGCTTTGATCTAGTGTTAGTGGAGAATCACCCTTAGATCCAAGGTAATCCCCTTAAGGCCCTAGTTAGTTGTTATGATGAAACCTTTGGACGACGAGTACTACCCTTATGACGATGAGCCCTCCGTTATATCCCTTGACTACCGGGTAGTAGAGGAGTGTTGCGAGGAGATAGAGGACCTTAGCTCCTTCAAATCAGGGGACCAGGAGGGTAGCGAAGGTGAAGACGAAGAGGCCGCCTTGTCGTCTGACGGTGAGGACGTAGTGGTCTCCCATGCTGTGGACGAAGCATCTACCTCAGCTGCAATTCCCTGCCCGAAGCCGGTTTCTGCTGTGAAGGGGGCTGCCCCGACAAGAAGGCGTCGGTCGAAGAAGGGTCCAGGTTACTCCTACCTGGACCTTACGAACATTTATTTGATCAAGTCGGAGAGCAGCGTGGCTGACTACCTGGTGGCTCAGATGTATGTGGGGCCGTATGGAAGGGTTAGGGCCCCCAAGCCCACGGACCACGTGCTGAATCCACCACCGGGGTAATTTGGAGTATACCCCATGAGCTTTGCCAAGGGGCTTAGATTTCCCCTTCATCCGTTCGTCACGGAGTACCTGGATATGGTGGGTCTCCCTCCGGCCTTGCTGACCCCAAACAGCTACTCACTCATCGTCGCTTCCTCCTCCGCTGCGATGAGTTGGACTTTAGGCCGACGACGGCTCTCTTCATGAATTTATACCAAATCGGCCGAGGGAGTCACAAGAATTGTGCCGGCTATGCCAACCTTCAACAGCTTCCAAAGAAGAGGAGTTTTACTGACCTTCCTTCGTCCATTCATGGTTGGAAAAGCAAGTTCGTCTTCGTGTCGTTGGGCGAGGGTGGTACTGAGTTTCCCTCCGTCGTCCATGATGGTAGATTCAACCTTCATGATGTGCCGAAGAGTGGCATCTTAGATGCCCAGGTGGCGGCATTTCTGAAAGGAGGGACGAGGAGCGCGAAAGAATACATAACAGAGTATAAGATGACCGCCCTCGGCTTCTTCAGGTACTTCGTCTATGGTGACAAGGAGAGTGACACCGAGATGTGGTCGAGGATGACCACTACTTTTGAGGAGGCCAATGGCCCCGATATGGGTGTGCCCATCGAAGCCGATGGTAATACCCTTTTTGGCGTCCTTGTCTTTGTTTACTTTTGTTTTTCCTAACTGTCCTCTTTTGTTTCCCTTGTTGTGCAGACTTCGTTATGGATCGCAGATCCGTAATGGCCCTTGCAAAAGCGAAGGCAAAGGAGGAGATGGCCGCCAAGGAGGCCGCAAAGATGGCCGCTGCAAGTGTTGCGCAGCCGAGCTCTGATGCGGTGAAAAAACCGCCCCCGCAGCTGAAGAAGAAACGGCCAGCGGATGACGGCCAGAGAAAGCTGACCGAGGCTGGTATGCAGCCTAAGAAGACGAAGAGGGCTTCCCCTTTGGCCGATGCTGACGCCGGGGTTCCGACCATGCTGGCCAATGATGCTGGGGGTTCTAAGTGTTTAAGTCGGGACTTAGACAATTGTTCTCTATGGTTGTTTCCTCTGGCTGCGGCCGAAGCAGGTAACTTAGGTGAACATGCATCGTCCATAAGGAATACCCCTTGCTTTTAGCAACACTTTAGAATTTCTTCTAAGTGTCAGACCTTAAGTGATTGATTGTCCGTTTCGTCTTGGCGTTACCCCTTTCCTTTTATTGTTCACACTAGAAATTTTTTAAGTGTCAAACAAAGTAGCTCCCTTAGTTCGGGGGCCTTCGCTGGCCAATACTGCCAATGTGGATAGCTTCCTACGCCAAGGTGTTTTCATCGGCATGTGTACCTTTCCGGCCACCGTGTATTCTTCGTCTTGTGTCATTCCTCATTCCTTTTTGTTTCACTTGTAATTTTTCCAAGTGTTTAAACAAGAACTCATAAGGCTGATTCATGTAGTTGTAGCTGATGAAGGGACCTGTCCTTTGCTCGGTTGAGGGGGAATGCCTGCTTCACCTTTGTGATGTTTGACGTCACACTTTTGTGGAAATCTCAAAGTGTCTAGCTTAGAAAATTTTGGAAATCGTTCTAAGTGTTGGACGGACTTAGGTGATTGCTTCCTTCACGGGTGGCCGATGAAGGCTTACCACTGGAGTATATGTGTGCCCTTATCGGCCACGGGAGTTTGCCTTGGTATTTTGTGTTCAAGTTTTTCCCCTTTCTTTTTTGAGCGCTTTCGTCTGTAACGCGTAACATTTGCCTGATATGTACTTAGACAATTTTAGGGATTTTATTTTTATTGCTCGCGGCCGGCGAGTGCACGGCTCATCGGCTTCCCTCTTTTTTTTTTGGGGGGGGGGGGATATCGCTTTAGGCCGCCAAGTGTGTGGTCCTTTGGCTGTCCCTCTTTTATATTCTTCCTCTTTACTTCTTAGAGCGAGGAGTGGATATCCTTCTTTCAGGATTCGGCCGAGGGGGTCGATAGTCCCTTGGCCGGTAAGGAGTACTACTGGATCATCCTGTGATCTCAAGGAGGTTCCGTCGCCTATTTATGACGCGGGCTAAGGCTTTTGGTCAGTTACCGACGGCTGCCGTTCCTCATCCCTGAGTTTGGGGATTTTTGTCACCTCGACCATGATTTCAGACATGTCGTCCTGCTGATTTCGCGGATAGACAACGCGGTGAGCTTCCCATTTCAAGACGTGGCCTCTTTGCGGGCCCTTCGTCCTGGGGACACCGTCGGCCTTTCCTGAGCATTTTTGCTCTGAGGGGCCGGATCGATGTGCTCTGACGACCTTTCTTGAGCATTTTCGCTCTGATGGGTCGGTGTATTATAGTTTCATCTGAAATTTTCTAGAAAAGTAGAATACAACTTTTATTGATAAGTGGCTCGAGGCCGAGGGTGGCGTTCGACCAACAATCCGTGGGAAGGTGAGGGCTTTGCCGGCTGCGCCGTCCCCGGATTATTGATACAATTTCACCAAGTGATGTACATTCCACGTTCGTGGTACATTAGACCCATTTGGGTGTTTTAGTTTGTAGGTGTCGGGTTTGACTATGGCACTGATGATGTAGGGGCCTTCGTATTTGAGTGCCAGTGATGAACATGCAATTTCCATGGTTATGTTTGTATTTTTAATTAGTTTTGATTGATCGTTACTTTGGAAATTACACACTTTTGGTGTAATAGTTTAGTTTGTAAAATACTTTTAATTTGTTTAGATTAGTTTTATTTTGGGCTCAAACAGGTCCAAGATCACTCTAGGGACCATGGGTGAACATCAAAAGTGGAAGGAAAGTGAAAAATCTCAAGACAAAAGAAAGATCCTGAATTTTTGTGTTGTACCCGGTCGGGTATGACCTATACCCGATCGGGTACCTTGCTGAAAAATCAAATCGAATCAATCCGGGAACAAATCAACATGCGGGGAAGATTTTGGCCATGTTCGAATGTCATACCCGATCGGGTAGCCGACATACCCGGTCGGGTATGCATGACGTTTTTAGCTTCCGGGAAGCTTCTGAGTGTACCCGATCGGGAGCCACATATACCCGATCGGGTACACACCCCTGCACATTCCATTTCCCTATAAATACATCCCTTTCCTTCCCACAAAAGAGACCAATTCACATATACTCTTTAGCTCAGTTTAGTTAAGTATTTCTTTTATATTTTTAGCATGTTTAGTCTCCAAATGAGAAGCTAAACTCTTCCATCTTGGTTTTGCTACTTTGAAGCTTAATGAATTTGTAAGTTGTGAGTTATTCTCTTTAATTTTCTTCTTTGAGTATTAATTCTTCCTTTAAATACTATTTCTATTTCAATGTTGGGGAGTGTTAATAAGATGACAATTAGTTAACATCTTGACATTAGTTATAGTAATAGTTATTTCTTCCTCTATGTTAATATTGGGGAGTGTTACTAAGATGACAATTAGTTAACATCTTAATATTAACTATGGTAGGATTCATCTTCTTTAATATTCTTCCTTGAGTATTAATTAATTCCTATCCATATTTCATATTAATATTTTGAACATTACTTAAAGGATCAACTAGTTTTGTTTAATATATTATTATTACTAGAATCGATCGATTAACACGCTTGTTATTAATTCGATCCGTTCAACGGTAGTAAATTTGGATTATTAATGCATGCGTCTCATGGTTAATAATCTAAGGGGAATTAATTATATTTATTAAACCAATAAACCGCTTGTGTTGAGGTTATCAATCTCAATCGTTTTCATCTTAAGTTTATTGCTACTATCGGGTTAATATACGGCACGTGTTCTATATTGACTCGGTAGTAAGTTTTGTTAATGAACGCGTCTCGTTATTAATAACTACCCTTGATGAAATGGATATACTCCTCGATTGAGTATTCGAGAGGAAGATGGTTAAAGATATAACCGGGATCGACGAACATTTTATTAAGTGGATAAAAGCAAAACCATGTTTCCATCTCTATTAATTAAACTCATATACATTGTTCATCTTAGTATTATTAAATCAAATCAAACTTAAAACCCCCCTTGTTACTATTTATATAAAAGAAAAGTATTTCTTTCCCTGTGGATACGAACCTCACTTCACTATACTACATTTTAGTGTTGTATTGATTAATTATTTTGAGTGCACCTCACGACAAGTGCACGTCAAATTTGGCGCCCTTGCCGGGGAAAGGCAATAATTTTTCTTTTATTGTAAATCAAAACAAAAAAATATTAAATAAAAATATAAAGACTTCTTATTTCTTCTATTTCTGAGCTTGGTGAAGTATATGGTTAAACACCGTTCTATAAACGAGATCACCTATCAAACAAACCCAGAAATAGAACAAACTTTCGAGCGGTTGAAACGTAAATTTTCTAATACCGACTCAGAGGAATCGTCTATCAGAGATTCATCCAGCGCTAGTTCTCATTCTAGCGAGACCGAAGAGTCAATAACCATGACTCTTGAGACAAGAACACTATGGGAGCTCACTGCTCCAAATCTCAATCAACAACCATTATGTATTACCTTCCCTACACTCGATGAAGGTAATACATTTGAGCTAAAATCTGGGCTCATACATCTACTGCCATCCTTTCATGGCCTAAGAGGAGAAGATCCGAACAAACACCTTTCTGAGTTCCATATTGTGTGCACGAGCATGTGCCCCAGTGGTGTCTCGGAAGAACAAATCAAATTGAGGGCTAAACCATTCTCCCTCAAAGACACTGCAAAGGATTGGCTATTCTATCTTCCCTCGAGAAGTATAGACACATGGGCAGCAATGAAAAAATGCTTCTTGGATAGGTACTATCCCGCCTCAATCTCATCTTCTTTAAAAAAAAATAAGCAACATTGAGCAAAAAGAAGATGAAACATTGTATGAATATTGGGAGCGTTTCAAAAAGTTGTGTGCTAGTTGCCCATATCATGGGTACACCGAGCAAGACCTCATCCTCTATTTTTATGATGGTCTTGCGAATCAAGATAGACGCATGGTGAATGCGGCATGTGGAGGGGGAATTGTTAACAAAACCCCTTCTCAAGCAAGGAATCTCATCTCGGAGTTGGCCGAGAACTCTAGACATTACAGTGGGCGATCCTCAACTCGAAGGGTTGCCGCAGCAGAATCCAACACCTCGTTGGAAAGCCAAGTTGCCAGTTTGACTTCTCTGGTCAAAGAACTTCTTCTGAAACCAAACACTCAGGAGTTCAAAGCTTGTGGCATTTGCACAGCAACCAGGCACCCCACTGATTCGTGCCCATCCCTCCAAGAAGAACAAGGCAACGCCTTGGGTTTCCAAGGCCATCAACAGAAGAGGTATGATCCATTCTCAAATTCTTACAACCTTGGATTGCTGGATCATCTTAACTTGAGGTATGGAAACCCTCAACAATCCAACTCATCTTCTCAATCTGGTATGTCAACTGATGACATGATCCGGACTTTGACCTCAAACATGGTTACCATGCAACAAAACATGGGACAATTTCAACAAACCATGATACAATTTCAACATGAGACAAAGTCAAGCATTAACAATTTAGAAACTCAAGTTAGTCAAATTGCAAATGCCGTGAACCGACATGAAACGAAGGACTCGGGTAAACTTCCATCTCAAACGGAGCAAAACCCGAGACAACATGTGAATGCCATCATGTTGAGTAGTGAGGCAACATGGAAGGAGGTAGATCAAGAAATTAAGGAGGTGGACCCTGAAGAAGAAATTCAACCGGAGGAGGGGGTCACAACAGTCAAGCTCCCCCCACCGTCATCATATGAACCAGTAGCCCCGTTTCCTGAGTCACTGAGAGAGACAAAGAGGCCGGAGAAATATTCTGACATCTATGAGACTTTCGCCAAGTGTGAGGTAAACATTCCGCTCCTTAACTCAATGAAAAATGCTCCTCGTTTTGCTAAATTTTTAAAAGAATTATGCAAAACAAAAAGGAAAAATAAATTGAAAGAGAAACAAGAGGTTAAGGTTAGTGAACATGTCTCAGCTATTTTCCAAAATAAACTCCCCGAAAAATGTAGCAACCCAGGCATGTTCACTATTCCTTGCACGATAGGGGGCACCACATTTCCTAGGGCCTTGTTGGATTTAGGGGCATCAATAAATGTCATTCCTTATTCCGTTTATAAATCCCTACAACTTGGCCCACTACATCAAACCGGTGTAGTAATTCAACTAGCGGATCATTCTAGCACTTACCCGAAGGGTGTGATAGAAGATGTGCTAGTAGAAGTGGAAAATATGGTTTTCCCTGTTGACTTCTATGTCCTTGAAATGGGAAATTATGACCAAACAACACCCATCCTTTTGGGTAGACCCTTCTTGAAGACCGCAAAAACTAAAATTGACGTGTCTAGTGGTTCATTAACTTTAGAGTTCAATGACCAAAAAGTAGAGTTCAATATATTTGACTCTACGAAAAAACAAATTGAAGATCAATCCCTTTGCTCTTTAAGTGTTGTTGAACCACAAGAACCAATATTTTTGAAGAAATTTGATAAAATCTTTCAAGAAGAGGAGAAAATTGAGCATAGGGAGTCATTGGTGGTTGGAACAAAGTCATTGAGATGCAAACTTAAATCACCTGCAATTGAGGTGTTGATGAAAATGAAAGCTCGGCCTTACTGGAAAAGGCCGAAAAATAAAAATGAAAAATGGCCAAATAGGGACTTGAAAAATAAAACAAGGGATGCTCATGATCCCACATAAAACAAAAAAAAAATGAATAACGTCGTGCCGCGACGTTAAATAAGGCGCTTCTTGGGAGGCAACCCAAGTTTATGTTTTGTTATTTTCATTCATTTTTGTGTGTGTTCTTGCATTGTCAAAAAAAATGGTGTGAGGCATGATGCCCGATCGGGTAACACAGGTATATACCCCATCTTGAGAATGGGATCGCTATGTTGACCGGGGTGTAGTTGACGGCTGGCCGACCAGGGGCCTTCTGAAGGACCTGGCATGCGGTACACTTCCTTGCAAGATTGGCACAATCCCGTGCCATCGTCAGCCAGAAATAGCCCTGGACGACGAGACGCCGGGACATGCTGAAGGGGCCCTGGTGAGAGGAGCAGACACCGCAGTGAACTTCCTCCATGGCCACTTTGGCCTCATCTGGGTGCGGGCAGCGAAGGAGAGTGCCATTGTAAGATCTTTTGTAAAGCTTCACATCCTCAATGGTGTATCTCGGGGCCCTGAGTTTGGCTAGCTTGGCTCTTTCCTTGTCCTGGGGCAGTTCTCCCGAGGTGATGATGGTCATGATGTCGGTAATCCAGTCCTCTGGCCGTTGTTGGATGCACATGACCGGGTTGGCGTGGATGCTGGACATGCTGGACATGCTCAACTCTTCCCCCTAACGAATTAGCTTTTCGATGGCTCTCTTCAAGGTGACGCAGTCGTCCGTGTTGTGGGAGGTGTTCCGGTGGTAGCGGCAGTAGGTGCCGCCCTGATTGACGGCGTAGATCTCCTTGGCCGACCGAGGGTCTCGCTCGATGAGGTCGTGCTCCTCGGCGTAATCGAGGATGGAGCTCACCGGATGAGTAAGTGGGATCTTCGGCCTCTCCATCCTCAGCCGCCATATGCGGTCCTTGTTCTTCCTGCCAGATCCATGGCGGCCTTGTCCTCCCTGACCTCGGTCCCCGACCGAGGGTGCGCCTGCAGCTAGCGCGGCGTTTGTCTTCTTGGAGGGGTGCCCTCCATCCTTCTTGTGGTTGTGGAGCTCATATGCGTCAGCGTACAAATTCCCTCACTGAAGCGCCTTCAGATAGGACCTCGGCGGGTCAGTGATGAGGCTCCTCGCATATGGGGTGCTGCGGAGGGCACCCTGAAACAGGACCAGGAGGGTGCGCTCATCGGCCCCCACGACCTCATCAGTCTCCCTCGTTCATCAGTCCCTCGTTCATCGGTCGATGAACGACTGGAGTGATTCGTCATGCTGCTGCTTGACGAAGAGAAGATGGGTGAAGTACTTATTCGCGCGCTCCCTTCCGACAAAGTGAGTGAGGAAGCGTTGGGCAAGGTCCTGCCACGAGTCTATGCTCCCTTTGGGGAGCGCGTTGAACCACTCGTACGATGGCTCTTCAAGGGTGGAGAGGAACCAGCGGCAGAGGTAGCGGCTGAAGTGCTCCTGGGGGACGGGGGGACTTCTCACCATCAGCAAGTTGTTCTGGTAGCGGCTGAAGTGCTCCTGGGGGTTGGAACGGCCGTCGTAAGGCTTGATGGCGTTTCTCTAGTACTTCTCGGGGATGGGGGCCGAGAGTACCCTGGTGGTGAAGGGAGTCCTCGTCCTGAACTGGATGATGGGGTCTCCTCGTACCTCGGCCAATTCCCTCTCAAGGATGGTGACCTTGTTTAGAAGGGCGTTGAAGCAGGGATCTCTGGATGAGTTGCCCTTGGGGGTGGCGGCCAGCTGCTTGGTCTCCATCTGGGCGAGCCTTCACTCGAGTTGGGAGATTACCTCGTCCCTGGAGTCCCTGGCGGCCGTAGTGGCGCCCTGCGTCTGCAAGCGGGCTGCGTGAGCCGTGTTGATTTGGTGACAGGCATCGTCCTCATGCAGTTTCCCCTTGCCTTTGTCCAGGCGGGGCCGATCCGCTGTCCGGGATACTGACCCCAATCTTTCTCTGGGTGAGCCAGGCTCACGCTGACCAATCCGTCCCGCCATCCTCTCCGAAGCAGGCCGATGACACGTGTCGCCTAGCCTGTAAAACGCTGAGGCTTTTCCACGCGCTGGGGTCGGTCCAGCCCGAAGTGGGGAAGCAGGGTGGGAGTGGGACGATGTCGTGTCCTGGGGTACCACCCCTCATCGTTGCCTAGCCTAACGGCCAATGGTTGGGGTTGAGGAGGCGGCGTCGTGTTCTCCCCCGTCCTTGGCAAGAGTGCATTGAGGACGGTGGGATTCTGGGCCAAGCTGGCGATGATGGCCGAGAGTGCGGCCTGAAGCTGAGGGTCAACAGCAAGAGAGGCCGGTTGGGCCAAGGCATTGTCGCCTTTCTGCACGCGCTTCTTGTCCAAGCCGATGCGGGCGTCGAGGGCGCCGCCGTTGAGCTTGTTGTGCAGGTCTCCTGCGAGGTCGATGGCTTCCTGGAAGACATCCCCCTCGGCGGCCTTGTTTGCCGTATCGTCCTCCTTGTGCTCTTGGTTCTCCTGTGCCTCAGGGATGGCCTTGCTGAGGAGGGTGCGGTTTGACTTAGTTCTTCCCATGATCAGTTAGTTGTGCTTGGTAGCGACGAAGGATGTTAACTTGATTGTTCTAGGTCTCAATGAAAGCCCCCAATGATAGAGTATAAGTCTAGAGAGAAGTGAGAGCTAGAGAGAGAAGTGCTATATTTGCTCTGTATTAATGATTTTTTGTGAACCCCTACAACTACTTCCAAAGGGAGTATTTACAGGAAAAATTAGGGCTGGGCTCCCAAGTCTTGGGCTTGGGAGGCCCATTTATAATAGGGCCACTAATGGGCCGGATACAAAGTGTATAGAAATGATTAAGTATAAAACCCTATTCTGGAGGCCATCCATGGTCGATGATGGCATGGCCGACGCGGGCATGGCCGACGAAGACCCGGCCGACGAGGTCACCCGGTTCTCTTGGCTTCTGGATCACATTCTGAGTAGACTTATTTCTGGCCGATGGGGGTCATCTGGTCGACGAGGGTCCCACCAGGTGGTCGTGGTACCTTATGTTCTTTCGAGTATGTGGGCTCGGGGGTCCAGGCCCATATACTCCATCAATGGGAATAATTGAGTTACGAAAATTCAATTCAGAACACAACCAAGGAGGTCACTATTTCAAGTTCCTTAACAATTCCTTAGGGTGTGTTTGGGAGTTGGGTTTTGGGGGAAGGTTAATGGGGGTTTATGACCTTCTTTTTCATGTTTGGGAGTTTAAAAAATTGGAGGGGATATTTTTGGAGGGCTTTTGTAACCCTTCAAAACCCTCCAAATGCTTATTTGGAGGGTTTTGGAGGATAATTAACAAGATGGTAATTTAAGCTAAATTAGAAATGAATATCAGCTCAATGATTCAAATTCGTCGTATCTCAAAGTGATTTAAATTATAATTCCTTCAAAAACCCTCTCCTTACAATTTTATTACTCTCAAATACAAAAAAGGGTTTCCTCACCCTCCCCTCCCTTTCCCCTCCAACAACATACCTCCAAAGTCTTCCCCTCCCCTTCCCTCCAAACTCTCAAACATACCCTTAGGAACTTAGAATCAGTAAAAAATCAGATTTTTTAAGAATGGCCCAGAGATTGATGATCCATATCAAAAAGTCCAAGTCACTAACTCACTGGGTTGAAGCCCTATGCCAAGGCCATTACCGTAGGACATTACCCGGCCTATCGAGCATGCTGCACTATTAACTCGGTGATATTTAGGGGTGGGCATAAAAAACCGTAACCGTATAACCGCGCCTAAAAACCGGAAAACCGCCGTTTTTCCCGGTTAACCGAACCACAATTTTTTTAAATCCACGGTACGGTTAACCAACCGTGAGAATAAACGGTTCGCGGTACGGTTACGGTTTTAGAAATATGTTATTATCGGTTAACCAATAACCGGTATGTTCATGTCTGGTCATGAACTTTACGTTCTCAGAGAATTTGGAAAGATAAATATGTATCCAACACATCTAGATACATCAATTCTATAAACATGTGAAGAAACCAAATTATGTTTGTCACTATAGAAATTTTAATTTCATATTATTAATAATTAGTCAAAGCTTTTGTGAGTTATAATTAATTAGCTCATTCTGCAATCGTGAGACTTGAACATGTGTATTCTTTTTTTGAAGCAATTGAACATGTTTATTCTTATTAAGTGTATTTGATCTTTTCCTGTATTCCACTCTCAAAATTTATTTTTCTCTAGCTTGAACTTAATTAATATAGAAAGAACATGGTGTGTGTATATATTTAATCAATGGTTTGATGGTTTTTGGTTAACCGGTTTGTGGTTAACCGAAGTTTTGGTTAACCGATACTCGGTTAACCGAAGTTTTGGTTAACCGAGTATCGGTTAACCGAAGTAATAGGTTTCTCGGTTAACCGGAAAGTTGGTTAACCAAAACACGGTTAACCAACCACGCCCACCCCTAGTGATATTAGCTTAAGTTTGGGGTGAATTAAAATTTTGATTTTACCCATATGGCCATATTAGGTATATGCCTATTGTAAATTTCCCATCCATAGCAATTCTATCTAAAATTCTAGCAAGTAAAATGGCCTTAAATGTGCTAGAAGTTTTGCCCAAAAGGCCACAAATGGCACATATTGCCAGGTAACAATAGTACGTAAAGAAATTTCTCTAGATAGGTTTAAAATAAAGAAAAAGTGCATAGATATGAATAATTATGTTTTATTCCAAAAATATGAATTAGTTAATCCTATTAAAACTATAAAATTTATCAAATTAGGAGTGAATGAATCATAATATATTTTAGGGTTAAAACCATGAGAGTCTTATTTATAAACTTTGTCAACGTTCTAGTCCTATTTAATAAATGTTTGCTACTATGTAAAACACACACACACACACACACACACACATATATATATATATATATATATATATATATATATATATATATATATATAGTCAAGTCAAAGGTATTGATGTAATACGAGATTCATATAAAATTTGTTTTTCATCAAAAATGTAGAATATATAAGACTCGTTGTTTCTATTTTAGTCTCACCATTCCCAACGGGCAGGGGCGTATCAGTGTGGGGCAATGAGGGCAGTTGCCTCTCTCAACCCTACCCAACCCCCATATATCCCACTCCCTCCATTCCAGTGAACTTTGCCAACCTTACTTTTTAGTTTGTCCCAAAACATTTTGTCACTTTTCTTTTAAAGCAATGGATTTGTGGCTCAATTTATTGCCCTCTCCTCTGCATACCTTGATCACACGGTTTTACTATTCTAATTTCCCACTCAATATCAACTTGGCAAAGTTGAGTAGGACGGAGGTAATACTATATACAAACCAAAGAGAAAAAATGTAGTTCTGGCCCAAATAATGTTAAAGGTCGGTGAGACTAATGTAAAAATTTTGTTCGTGGATTCGCGCAAGTGGGCTTCTATGGACGCGGAGAGGAGGTCACGGGGCTCATCGTTGACTGTGGGCGGCGGATCCTGGGATTGTTGAGGTTTTGCAGACCCTTGGGATTGGCGGACTGTAACACCAGACCCGAATTTTATCGAGAGAATTTTTTGTTGATCAAGTACATGGTTAAAGAAGCTAAATCAAGACTAGAGTAGCCTTAATAAATGAGAAAGATAAAATTCTTGTCTTGAATTAATAAAAGATTATTGATCAGACGCGGGACCCACATCGGGAGCGGGACCACCCGTGGTATTCTTAGTGTATAAAAAATTAATGTTGATCTAAACAATACTATTTTGATAGTAGGAATGGATCATGGACCCCAGTGATATAAAAAATGACAATTGGACGGCCAAGTGGGTCGGGGCCACTATTCAATAATTGTGAGCCCTTAATTCTCGGACTATTAATAATTCGCAATGCTATGAATTAATGACAGGAGACATATAAATATTTTAAGAATCCAAAATAATGGGTTGATAAATATATGATTAATTTGGTACATTAAAGGAGGGTACTTTTGGAGGACCCTATGTTGGGATAATATGCCAGGCCCAGTGCCATCGGCCCATTATCCCCGAGCTTTGGCCCAACTAGGCCCAAGACGCAGTCTCACAAGCGGGAATCACGCCTTGCTCATTTACTTATTTATCGGACCGGTTCGCCCATTAGCTTGGACATGTATTATGTATTTGGGCCAAGCCCACGTAGGTTAGACTTTGGACTTGTGATGGATGCCTATAAATAGGCCATCACCCCCCTTGTATTCTGGACGCTATTTTTACTATACTGAAATGCTGCTAGTTTCTCTACCCGGGATATTTTCTACCAACATTGGTGCTTTCATTGAGAGCTATCTCTCATTCTTCGGTAGGAACCGGTAGAGATTCAAGTGAGATTCCTAAAAGAAAAATTAATAATCGTCACAAATTTCCAAAATTATGGACGAACGAGCCAAAATTCAACAAGAAAATCATCCCAACAAGTGGATTGCTACAAAACAAAAACGTGGAATCTCTCAACCGGAGCAAGCATAGTCTGGATGAAAATCCGTCGATGCTGCAGATCTAGGAGCAGCCAGAGCACAGGCGGCAAGGTCCTCCACCTCCTCCGCGGAACCATAACCGGCAGCTCCCTCCGCCAACACCTTCCCAGAACGTATGGAGAGCTCGAAAGCTTCTGGTTGGCGCTCGTAGTTCACCCCTCCGCCTCAGTCCAAGAGCAGTCGAACGGTGGTTACTTCCCTCTCCACTGTCGCACGTTCGCCAGGGAATCTATCGGTCGCCCCCGCCTGAGATCGCAGCCCCTTCACGGAGATCGAAGCTGCTCTGCCCCTTGGCAGCGGCGACGCCCGGAGGAAATAGCATGCCTTAGTGCGCAGGGTCCATCTCTGGTCATGCTCTCCATCTGGCCAGGAGCCTTTTACTTGTACCTCCGTTCCATAACAGGTGCCAAGGGACGACGAGTACGGCTGAAACATCCCAGCGATATCTGACATGTAGCCCAGCATATGAGACGGCTTCCTCTCATCCTGGTCTTCTCTTCGGAAGCAACGCTAGTTGGATAGTGCTGATGGACTTCTCCTTCTCCTGGAAAGGCTTAATTTAATTTGACCTAGTCAAAATTGGCCAAAGGAATCCCAATGTGATTTTACAAAGCATCCTAATAGGATTTGGTGAATTCAACGAAACGTGGGCCATCCTACCAAGCAAAGGGCAATCATCAACGAGGGCAACCATCCCACCAAGCGGAGATGTATCAATCTTCAAAAAATAAAATTAAATTTGAAATTTCTATTAATTTTTTTGAAATTGTAGGTTGATTATCCGTGCCAACTGGTCGTGGTTCCGGAGCACAATCACGAGGTCGAGCACACTAGGAGCTATCACCTCAGACGCTTGTATGCTCGATGCCATACACCATGCTCATACACTCAGGGCATGATGGATCTCGAAGGGAGTACGTGTCCCGGCAAGTTGAGTAGCCAAGAAGGAGGCCCTCCCGGCAACACTCATCTCGGGAAGGATGGAATGAGTCGTCTCATTACCCCCGTCGACCAGGTAGGAGGGTTGGCTACCCCGGGAGACGTACCAGCACTGACCAACACTGATATACCGGCACGGACGGATCCCGAATAGAGTATGTGTCCCGGCAAGTTAGCCACGACAGCCAGGAAGGAGGCCTTCCCGGGAACACCCATTCCGTGAAGGAGGGAACGATTCATCTCATCACCCCCGTCAACCAGGTAGGAGGGCTGGCTACCCCGGGAGACGTATCAACACAGACATACCCGCAAAGATGGGCCCTGAAGGGACGTGCCGGCACAGACGTACCAGCACAGACTAGCACAGACGTACCGGCACAGATGGGTCCTGAATAGAGTTTGTGTCCCGGCAAGTTAGCCATGACAGCCAGGAAGGAGTCCTTCCCGGGAACACTCGTTCTGGGAAGGAGGGAACGATTCATCTCATCACTCCCGTCAACCGGATAGACAGCTGGCACCCCAGGAGACGTATCAGCAGACATGTACCAGCACAAATGGATCTCGAAGGGAGTATGTGTCCCGACAAGTTAGGTAGCCATGGTAGCAAGGAAGGACAACTCGTCTTATCACTTCCGTCGACCGGGCAGGCGGACAGCCTTCCCGGACAGACGCCATGCTAAATCTCGACCTCACGTACGCGAGAGAGTTGTAGAGTCTTCTGCGCAAGTTCAGCTCCGCGCTGGGTGCGCATGAGCAGAACTGGCCTCTGATGTGGTGAAAGATCTGAGGCTAAGGCTACACGAGCTGAGGAGAAAGGTCGTCGGAGGAGAGCCATATGTGGCTAACCTCCACGTCCCAGAACCATGCACTGGTACCAAGATGAAGCATTGTTGACAAAGGGGCACAAACCTTGCAACACAGAGCTGTTACTCAAAGGCATGGAAACATCATTGCTAAAAAGGTACAAACCTTGCAACGCAGCGGCAGCCATGAAGGAGGCCCTCCCGGCAACACTCGTCTCGGGAAGTAATGAAGCACCGTTGCTAAAGGGGTACAGACCTTGCAACACGAGGACTTCCCAGGGGGTCACCCATCCTAGTACTACTCTCGCCCAAGCACGCTTAACTTCGGAGTTCTGATGGGATCCGGGGCACTGCAAGTTTGTAGATCAAGCGGAGTGTAGGGCACTTTTGCCAAATTCTATGAACGGGGTACAGCGCGCTTGTAGATCAAGTGCGGAGCGCAGGGAACCTTCTCTAATCCTAAGAGCAAAGTACTACAAGCTCGTTGATGAAGAGTAGATTGCAGATAAGCTCTCTCACATTCTATATGTCGATCATCACAAATTATAGATCAAGTGCATAACTGGAGCAACTCCTCAAGTTCTCAAATTCTTTCATTACTTAAAAAAAGTATATATTTCGTTTTTCAATCTTGAATTTGATGAGGTCCGACCTCACTTGGATTAACGGGCGGCGGCTAAAAACAAGAGAAAATAAAAAAAGAGAGAGAAAAAAGAGAGCAGAAGAAAAAAGAGGAGAGCAAAAAAAGGAGAAAAAAAGAGAGAGTATATGCATACCACGCCCTGCTCTCGGTGTTTAGTCGACCGCGGCTCGGCCCTCGGGAAAAGAAATAATCAAACTATTTTCTACGTCCGGGGTTTAGCTGCTCGGTCAGAGCAATTGTAAGACCGGCTTTCGGGTCGAAAAGGTATGCAAGAGGTCGCGCCCCGAGCCCCTCTCGTACATCCGTTGTCTGACGTTGCTGTCTAAACAGCTCGCATGCACGTATGATCCAATCAACGATGCGGCAACTATATGACTGGTCTCCGGACCAAAGGAACGCGAAAGGTCGTGCTGTGATCCCCTTTCGTACATCCGTTGTCTGACGTTGCTAGGCTTAACAGCCCGCATACGCGCTTGATAGGATCAACGGTGCGGGTCCGTTCTGGTCTGATCATGCAGGGCCTTGCCCTTACGTTTGGCTGAATTCAGTTCGATTTTCAGAAAGGGAACAACAAAAATATTTCTTAAGTATGAAACTAGCTGTACAAGTCAAGGTGGTGTAAGACCGACCTCTGGGTCGAAGGTATGCGAGAGGTCGTGCCCCGAGCCCCTCTCGTACATCCGTTGTCCAATCGCTAGTCGAACAGCTTGCACAACTCGTCGGTCCTAGACCGACAGTGTGCGGGTCATCCCCGCCTTACCTAGCAGGGCGCGGTCAAAGTCGACCCTGTCGACCTTCCGCCCCTCGCGGCCTAGGTGGGGAGCCAGATCCTCGATAAGTTATCCAAGTATTCTTGAATAAAAAACGACTAAGAATATTGAAAGAACAAACGATGCATACATACAAGCTCAAGTGATAAATCAATCACGGAGAACAAGTTCGACATCAACATTGCCCATCTTCTCCGCCCATCACGGCTAGTCTGCGTATCATGCCGGCCACAACTAAAAGAGAACAAGACATTTTTTCGTGCCAATTACAACCCTCTTTGGTCTGAAGCCAATCATGAACTTGCTCTGCACAGAGAGCATAGGTTTGGGAAGAAACGGGCTTCTTGAATTTATGGGGTGCTTGGTGCCCCACATCCTTAATCCGGGAAGCAAGAAGCTGGAGAACTCGTGAGAAGCTTTGAGCACCGCAATTGCTTGTTGCGCTGCATCCGCAAACGACGCCTCTACTTGGTTATACTCGACTTCAGCTGGTCACACTTTGATTGGAGATCGATCATGGCTCTCTTATCCTCTTCATTGCATGTGACAAGTATCCTCAAGGCTGCCTCCGCTCCATCTGCATGCTGCCGAGCCTGGGTAACCTGAAGATGGGCTTAATCCGCTTGACGCTGGAGCTCCGTATGCTGATCTTTCATAGCACCGAGCAATGCGGCCGGATCCTTTAGTCCCTGCAGGGAAAAAGATCAGATGACATGGAAAATGGTTTAGCATCTCTCTTTGTAGCCAAGGCAAGAAATTCGTTTCTCCAACCTGGAACATCTGCAAAGAAACGAACAAGGTGGTACTTTGTGAAGCAGGGAAGCTGCGCTTCTCCCCGGCATCTGGAAGGGAAGTTGCGTGATTCTCCCAACCGGCTATACCTGCAAGAAAACAAGCGAAGTAAGCTGGAGCTGTACGGGTAGGATTGCCTTCCCTAACCCGACCTGAGAAGCAATTCATACCCTTTCTCTTCCTGGCAAGTCTTTCTTCACGAGGCGGGGAAGCTGCACCATTTCTTACAACACTGGATGGAGAAGCCCTGTATTTCTCTCTAACATTGATCGGGCCTGCATCTGATATTGAAGGCCGGGGTTAGCATCCTGCGCAACTAAGCGTGGACATACTCCGGATGCCGATCCTTGACCTACTACATCACCGACGTTAGAACGTGCTCCGAAGGTTGGGCCTCGAGCCTAAAGCTTGCAAAACTCTGAAATCATCGGGAAGGATCTAACATCACTCTCTTACCTTGCATCTCTTTCTTGACCTGCCTCAGGGAGCCATCCAAGCACAGCTCTCTTGATTCAACCTTGGCAGGATGACGATAATGACCACTGCTTCGGATTCATGATTGGCCAATGAGTCATCGTCTACGTCAGCACCGGCTCAACACCATCATTCCTTTCTCAAGACCGGTCAGATCCTCCTTCACTTGGATGATGACCGCTGCTTTGATTTCACAGTCGGCCTACGAATTGCCATCCTCGCCAGGATCGTCTCAGTGCCACCGTTCTCATTTCAAGACCGGTCTCATTCCCCTTCACTTGGATGATGACCGCTGCTATGGATTCATCACGGCCAGACTAAACGTCATCATTTTGATTCTATAATCGGGCCAGCCCGCCGTCCACAGGGATGACGACTATTTCTTCATCGCAAGCCTGGGAAGGTGAGTGCTTCTCCCCAGCATCAGGCGAAGAAGCTATTAGCATCTACCTGACGTCAGTCGGAGAAGCTGGGCATCTCTCCGGACATCAGGCAGAGAAACTCTTAGCATCCCCCGGCATCAGGCAGGGAAGGTGCGTGCCTCTCCCCAGCATCAGGCAGGGAATGAGCGTGCATCTCCCCGGTATCAGACATTGAAGCTCTAAGCATCTCTCTGACATTATGCAGGGAAGTTGCGTGCTTCTCCCCGACATCATGTGGAGAAGTTGTGTGCTTCTCTCTGACATTAGATGGACTTGCATCGGATGTCAAAGGTTGAGACTTAGCATCTTTCGTCGCATCCAAGGCAGCAAATGCGCTTCTTCGACCATCCATGCCTACGAGGAAACGAAGGTCAGGGCAGCAAGTGCACTTCTCCGACCTACCATACCTATGAGGAAATGAAGGTCGGGGCAGGGCAGCAAATGCGTTTCTCCGTCCAACCATCCATACATGCGAGGAAACAAACATCGTAAGCGAGGATTCTGCCGGTTGGGTTATCTCCCCTTACCCGGCCTAAGGAGGAGTTTATACATTTGTTCTTCTTGGAAAGTCGCTCTTCGCAAAGCAGGGAAGCTTCTATCTTTTCCCCAGCACCAGGCGGAGAAGCTCTGGGCTTCTTCCTTACCTGAGATAGACCTTCATCTGGCTTTGAAGGCCAAAATTTGGTATCTTGCACTGCAGCTAAAGCAGCGAGAGCACCTCTTTTACCTGCCATTTCTCTAACAGGTAATAATAGCAATCAACAACGAAGATCGGTCTTTTCTATCCCCTCGACGGATGGCGACAGTTGCAGCTGCACACAATGGCCTAAGAGCTTACCCTTTAGCTCTATTTTGGGTGCATTTAAAGAAGAGATCTCTCCACCAGATCAAGACCCTGTGTTGCAGCTAATCAGACAAACAAGACCCCGGGCTGCTGATCAGGAGAACGAGACCATGGGAGGCTAATCGGATAAACAAGACCTAAAACTGCTACCTAGGCGAAGGAAACCATATTCTCTCACAAGCAGCGGGGATCAATGTGCATAGTTATAAAACTACCCTCTCTCGATCATACCTCGGCTCGGCATCATCAACAGGTAGCTTTGCGACCAGCCTCTCATGGGCATACCTTAGCTCGGCATCATCGACAAACAGTTATGCGGGTGGTCTCTCCCGAGCATGCATTGGCTCAACCGCCACCACTGGAAAGCAGACAAGCGACTAGCCTTCCCGGAACATATCTCGGCTTACCAGTAAAGCAGACGCTCAATCAAGAACTGACGAGACTGACCTTCCTCTGTTTTATTTTGAGATGCCGGTGTACTCTTTTTCCTTCACTGGGATTTTTTTCCACCGGGTTTTTTCCTAGTAAGGTTTTAACGAGGCATCCCTTCATCATGAACAAAGGAAGAGGTCTTCCTGGTTGGAGCAAAGAAGACCTGGCAGCTGGCCAGATAACCAGGACCCCATGATGCTACCTAGACAAGAAGGGTCTCATCCTTGCGCAACACTGTGGGATCACAACAGACGGTTACATGACTAACCTTTCCGGGCACACCGCAGATCGTCATCATCAACAATCATCTGTGTAACTAGCTAGCTAGCTTGGCAACCAGGCTGATTTCAAGGCAGCTCAACTACTCCCTTTTAGCCGAGTCTACTACTCGACTAAGGGAGTGGGGGACTCGTGTTGGATAATATGCCAGGACCAGTGCCATCGGCCCATTATCCCCGAGCTTTGGCCCAACTAGGCCCAAGACGCAGTCTCACAAGCGGGAATCACCCCTTGCTCATTTACTTATTTATCGGGCCGGTTCGCCCATTAGCTTGGACATGTATTATGTATTTGGGCCAAGCCCACGTAGGTTAGACTTTGGACTTGTGATGGATGCCTATAAATAGGCCATCACCCCCCTTGTATTCTGGACGCTATTTTTACTATACTGAAATGATGCTAGTTTCTCTACCCGGGATATTTTCTACCAACACCCTACCTTGAAGATATTTTGGTATAGGAACAAAGAGATAAGATTTTATCTTTTCATACACTTTGGACCATTTAAAAAGAAGTGTAACATTTTATTAAAGTGTCACAAAATATCAAAACACATATTGAGTCGTGAGAAATGACTAATGAATTTACGAGATGACGCGTTCTCATTTTTTTACTGTTACTAAAATAGTAAAATGCACGTTGGGCCCACACATGGGCAGGAACCATTTGATATTTACGGACCACATATTATATTCATCCTGGTCTAGATGATATTTATATGATGGTGTAAATTACATTTGAGCCATAAAGTGACCTTTCGATCAAACGAAATCTCATTACCAGTATTAGTTATTTAACAGATAACAGCCCGAAATAAATTCCAGGAAATACGAAATTAAAGTTGGATGATATATATTCACTCTAGAGACCAATATTGATTGGAAGAATGATATATATTTAATTTGACCCGATAAAAAGAATGTTAATTAAAACAGTTCGAAAATGCAACTTTCGGGACCGAATACATACTTCGGGGTATAAAGGGATGACCTCCCACATGAGTGGGGGTCACCCCACGACATGAAACCATGCAAAAGAGGGAGGGGAGCTGACCTACTTGGCTGGAGTGTAATAAGAAGTGATGGGGGAGACATAATATTAAAAGAAAAGGGACCCTCCTTGATTATTTTTGGAAGATGACAAATAACTATCCTCTCACTCACCCACCCTCATATCATTTTGACACTAGCATCAATTAGGGAGGAATAGGGTCTCAAAAACATCATCTCTACCACTTTACTCGAACCAAGAACAAGGAGGAGGAAGCAAGCAAGAAAAGAGAAGAAAGAATAGGAAAGAAAGAGGAAAACTTGGAAAATCAAGGTAATGACTTCATTAGTATTTTTTCTTGCTTCTTTTAATCTCATACTCCCTCCGTCCCGCAATGAACTTCTCACTTTCCTTTTTGGATGTCCCAAAAATAAGTTCCCATGTCCTTAAATGGCAAGTTAATCTACATCAAAACAGTGTCAAACAGTGCAAAACAGTGCCAAACAGTGTTGAAACAGTGCAAAACAGTGCCAAACAGTGTCGAAACTGTGTCAAACAGTAAAATTTATCCCATGGTAAGTTTATTTCCTTAAAATGTGTGTAGGTCAAACTGTGAAGTTCATTGTGGGGCGGAGGGAGTATGATTTTATAAATCATGTGATAGACCCATAAGATTGTTCTACACTCCTAGAGATGTAGAATGAGGGGTTGGAAGGATAGTTTTAACCATTAACGAAGTGTTGGGTGTGTTTCGGAAAAATGAAGAAATATTAATTAAATAAAATTAATTAATAAATAAAATAGCTAAAAGAAAATAGAAAATAAGATGGAACAGATTTTAGGCAGAGCTCGTGCAACGTACGATGTCCTTAAAACGTATTCGTCGCCTCCCACGGTGCTAGGAGCGTTGCAACGATCGTTTCCCAGGATACGGTGGCTAACGAACGATCGTTTGAGCACACAAACGAAAGTCCCGGCGAACTGGAACAATAGCAGAACACTTAGGAAATTTCGGAGTAGCTGGAAGTGTTTTTATTTCAAGAAAACGTGAGGAATGTATTGTGCGTTGTAAAAACCGTGACTTTGTTGCAAAGCACCTGAACGTTGGACACGAATGACCAGTCCGTTGGGCATTGAATCATCCATAAACTGTCCATTTAACGCTGCATTAAAAGACAAGAACGTTGGGCATTTAATGGCTGTAACGGCTTGGAGCAGTTCTGGTGCGCGATCAAAATACCCCCATCAGAGTTGGAGCGTCTCTGGTACGAAGCCACCAGAGTTCAAGCAACTCTGGTCTTGGGAAAAATAAAACGTTACGGGAAGAAACAAAAATTAGACCGTATCTTTGAATGATAGGTTTTCGGACGACATTCGTGTCCGCAGGTCGCCCGCGCACACGAGTCGCGGTTTTTCTTCTCTGTTTCGGGATTTGATCGGCACGCCCCTACGTGTAAGAGAGAGCCTTTACCTTTAGGAATCATAACTCCTTAAAAGAGGCTTCCCTTTATAAGGGGGTGAATCTTAACTTCGAGAATCAATTTCTCATTCACCCGTGATCCGTTTTGAGCGTACCATATATAGAATTGTAGCCCTTAACAAGGACAATCCGAAACCACTTTGACACGACCCAAATCGGAAGTGGACCCCACTCAAATAATTGCCCCAAAATGACCATTTAATGCAATTTTAACACATTTTTCCAACACGAAGTTATGACCAGAGTAAGACCGGTTCGCCGGAAAATACCTTCTCGGAAGGCTTTGATGTTTATGCCACTTTTGGTTGTGAAACCTTGTTAGAAACTTTACCAAGGTATTCTAGACTTCTCAAGGAATCTAGGAGTGGCCGGAAAAGTCGCCAGAGCCGCCCAGAGTTTACGCCGGAAAATTCCAAGTCGCCGGAGTTCAAACGAGGAGGATAAAAGCTCGCTAACGTCATTTCAAGGTGAGTGGATGACTACGTGTCTTGTAACTCTTGGGTCAAACGTGGGATTACCTAAATAAAATCATGATAATGATTTGAGAAATGATTAAATGGATTAAAATGCATGATTAGTCATAGTGAATATGAATTATGGAAATATTACATGGTTAATGAATAAAAGATTTATTTGTGGATTAATCATAAAAATATTATTGTCAAATGTATAAAAATGCATACATGGTCTATGTATGAGACAACTAGAGTAATCTAGTATGTGAATATGTATAGAAATGTTTAAAAGTGTTTAAACATGTGATTAACTATATTGATTACAAGTTATGTGAAAATAGCATGATTAATGAGTAAAGGAATTATTAATATTTTTGGTGAAGGATAATCATGAATGATTTATTTTAACATTAACTAAGGAAATTCAAGATGATATTCTTGAAAGATTCAAGTACTTAATCATGCAAGTCATTAAAGTAAATTTAGTTTATGAGAAATAAACTAGGGTAAAAATACAAGGTATGATTAATTAATATAAATGATTTGGTTGGCTCATTTGAGAAATGACCAAAGTAACTCAAGTAATATTCTTGTGAAGATTTTAGAAACGCTTAAGTGTGCATGTTACAAAAATGATCTAGTTAATAATAATTAAAGTAGAACAAAATATATAAACGATTAATAAGTATGAGGTACTTATTAATAGTTGTGAGAAGACGGCTCTATGCTTTATAACTTTTGCGTGAGGCATGAGATTACCTAAAGTAATCACGAATATATTTTATGGAATGATTAAAGATAATCAAGTATGTGTTATGTCATGATTATATGTAAAATATAGTTGAAAAGCATGTTAAGTAAGTTTGATAATTTAAAATGTGATAATAAATTGTGTATGATGTTCCAAGGACCCAAAAAGGTATTTTTGGATTGAGGAAGTCAAGAAGTACATGTGTATAAAATTTCACGTAAATCGGACTTCATTTGGGCGGTCAAACGGGCGTTGACCGCCAAGTCAAAGGCTATACCCGACCGGGTATGGGTAAATACCCGACCGGGTATTAGCTAAAAAAAGTCCCAGGGGCTACTGCCTCACCATACCCGACCGGGTATGGGTAACTACCCGACCGGGTATTAATTAGAAATGGTTCCAGGGGCTACTGCCTCACCATACCCGACCGGGTATTGGGTTATACACCCAATATGCAGTTTTTGAGTAAGTTTACGTGGGCCGTTCGGGTGGGATCCGTCCACGTTGGTTGCTAAGGCTTCGAATACGGTTTAAACGCTAAGACTTGGACTAATCGTTAGTAAAGAAATTATAGACCACGACCGGCCGAGGTAAGTGGTAGATCGATTATACATGGCGGGTGAATACCCGAGACCGAGTAAGGTCAGGTAAAACTCTGTAGGAGCAGGATGAGTCCTTTATACTCAATGTTAACAAGAGTCCATGTAGTCCTTGAGGTGTGTTAACCTCCAACAAATTACACATAGGTAACAAGGGCAAATGCAGACCATTGAGGTGTGTTAACCTCCATCAAATTGCATATAGGTAACAAGGGTCCGTGTAGTCCTTGAGGTGTGTTAACCTCCAGCAAATTACACATAGGTAACAAGGGCAAATGCAGTCCTTGAGGTATGTTAACCTCCATCAAATTGCATATAGGTAACAAGGGTCCGTGTAGTCCTTTAGGTGTGTTAACCTCCAGCAAACTACACATAGGTAACAAGGGCAAGTGCAGTTCTTGAGGTGTGGTATCCTCCATCAAATTGCATATAGGTAACAAGGGCCCGTGTAGTCCTTGAGGTATGTTAACCTCCAGCAAATTACACATAGGATATGGTGTATGCGTACTCCTCAAGGCGGGGTTAGCCCCGGGAATGTAAACTGTGATTGTAAGGACGGATAGTCCTCGAGGTAGGTGAACCTGAAGGTAATGATTTCAAATGATTGAACATGCTTGATCGGGAATGAGTTCTCGGTGGGGTATTTTCCTTGGTCTAGGAATTTAATTTAAACCATGTCCGTGATATGGGAGCCCGAAGGGCCCCCCTGCAATAATGATCTTTGTTATCGGGTGAGTTAGCCTGCGGATGACTCCACTCGAGGGCAAGACATGGGAAGGGTGAATTTAATGAGGTTGTTACGCCTAAATGATTTGAAAGACAAATGGGCCCACGGGCCGGATATTTTACTCATATGTATATATGTATACAATATGTTTTGAAAAGGGGTAACCAAGAGTTATGCATATACATATACTATCACCCTATGTTGAGTGTCCAATGTGAGAAACGTTAGTTATATTACATACAGTTTGGCCTCACCGGTACTTTTCTGTAGTACTGATCCCTCGGGGGAACCACCCTTTCAGGTTGAAGCTAGAGCTTACTTCCTGCACCCGTTGTTCGGGAGATCGATGGAGAGAACACGTGGTTCGTGCTTCCTCTGGTTCTATTTCTAAATAATTAAATAATGCTCATGGAACTGTTTTGACTTATAAATTAATGGATCCTGTGAGCTCTTGTTTTACTCTTGTGTGCGTTCTTATTAAACACTTATATTCCGCTATGTGTTTAATTGTATGTTGATGTTGTTATGTATGTTTACTAATCGGTTTTGGCATATGTATCTATCGGACGTCTTGTGCAATTTAGTATGGATGAACTGCGGTTATTCTTATTGGATTGTACGACGGTTGTCTACGTGGCACAGACGCGGTCTGGGCGTGACACGGACGGATCGTTTGGATCTAGTTTTTGACAGCCTCGGTTGCGGATGGCTGAGGGAAGCGCCGGGTCATGGTGCGGCATTCTCGGTTGAATTCACTCATGCAATTCTGAGGGTTGATGACGGTGGCGAACCAGGAGCAGCTCAAGGTGGAGCGGCTGATTCAGGTGTACGATAGTATGGAGATGGATGCTGAAGACGCGGCTATGTTTGAGAAAATTAAGGCTTCTGATGCAGCGGATCAGAGTCTAGCGGTCTTGATGATACGGCCTCCTCCTTGACCACCGCCAGTGAATGTATGAGTTGAAGCTTTGTCTATTTGTGGATGGACTCAATCAAAAGGGGACACGAATAATCGAACTTGACAAGTAGTGTCAGGCTCGCTTAGTTTGCATTTTAATATTGTTATCTTCCTCTTTGTTCTTTATGTTGGACTTTTAGTTGTTTGGATGTGTACTTTATTTATGAGGTGGGTAGGTATTTTATGTTACGAATTAAGATGGCTTCAAAAGCCGAAATAATTTTCAAATCTCTCGGATGATTAGCGAAACGATCTGCTCTAGCTAGGGTGGTCGTTTATTTTCTAATCAGAGATTGAGGGGACCTTCGGGTTATGATGAGTTTGGCAACTGGAGGCCGTTCAGTATTGAAAAGTTTGTAATGTCGTTGGTTTCTGAATTTTAATATAATCTGTCAATTTCCTTTCAAAAAAATCCTCTTTTTAAAAATAGAAGAGTTTTAGTCCTATTTAAGACCTTCTCCCTAATCTAAGCATACAACAGAATTCTATTTACCTATACATTAATGATGAATATCAAAGAACCTTTATGGTGGAATATCTGAATTCTGAGTATTGTTTTGAGTAATAGAATTTGTTTCAATATAATCACGTCCTGAATTGAAGAGAAAAATAAAGAATATTTGAAAGAAGAAAAAAATTGAAAAGGTCCTCAAAAATGATTGTTGTATTATTCTCGCATTTGATTCCTTCTAAAATGGAGTATTTTATATTTCGTATTCACTAATATATTTTGAAAAAAAAAAAGATTTTGTGTCAAAAAAAAAGAGATAAAACACAGCGATGAAAAGTCAAAATAAACCATGTTTTGGTCCAATTCCATTGGAATTTTAAATGGAGTGCACATCTTAGACATTCAAACCGTGAATTTCTTTAAATCAGGAGAAAAAAATCACAATTCCGTTTTATTTGTGAATCATACTTTGGCGTATTGTTTTATGTGTGTCTAATCAGTTTCAGGTTAATTATATACGGAGTAATCAGTTATAGTACTTTAATTTCTTCTACCTGTTTTATAATTGACACTTTTGGTAGGAGGCCAAAAGCCTTTTATGTCCATTTTTTTTTAACAAGAAAGTAAAAGGACCACTTCCGACCATCGACCCTTGAACCAGATTTAGAGTCAAACAACCGGGTAATGATATCACCCAGACAGTGGCGGAACTCGGGGGTGAGCCGGTGCCGGCGCTCCCCCTTCTCTGACGGTGGTTCTGTATGTATATATATATATATGTATATATCTCAGCCCCGGTTCAGAAAGTATTCATATATTAAAGTGGAGTCGCTATTTGAACGTATGAGTTGTGATAGTTCAAATGGTAGGGTGGAGGTTGAGAGAGCTCACAATATTTTTTTGCTTTCTCCATTATTGCTTCTTTAGACTTTAACCCATTTGGTAATTATTTATGTTCAATTAAATCACTCTAGGATGTAATGTTGTTTAAATCACGCTTTTTGAATTTCTATATCTTTTATTTTAAATTCTCATTTCTTCAATTCAAATTAATTTTAATCATTTCTTCTTCTAATAATGACATATATGGACGTTGTCTTTTAATGTCAAGAATAATTCTAAAACTACTTTAAGTTAATATAAGTATTTACCTTTTGTTTAGTATAATAGCATTTTTATTTGAAACACACTACATATACATATATATAAGTTTCGGATCAAATAAAAAGAGTTCTTATCATGAAAATTGATCGAGAATAAATCTTGTGCATTTAACTTGAGATCCGATGAGTCAAAATCAGTCAACAATGTATATTTTATCAAAAACTCGGTGACAATTTGATAAATAAATCAAAATTTTCTCTCATTATGAAAAAGTGTAAAATAAATATCTACTAGTGTACCAAAACGAGTAAAAAATGCCCCCGTTCTCATTTTTCACGGGAATAACTCTTTTTATTAGAACCTCACTCTATATGTATTAATAATTATTTTTCACTCGTTTTTATTTTATCCTAATAAAAAATTGTTTTTCGAAAAAAAAATATAAGAGCACCCCCTCAAATTATTGTCTGGTTCCGCCGCTGCACCCAGAATAAAGCAATATGACTCGCTGATCCTGTAATGGGTCTCTTCTTATCTCGGGACCCAAACAACCGGGTAATGATATCACCCAAAATAAAGCAATATGACTCGCCGATCCTGTAATGGGTCTAAATGAGCCTAACGTGGTTAGCGTAAACCTCTCACCACCCCAACCTAATGCAAGAGTTTGGCAAAATTAAACGTACATCACCAACAAAACAACATAAAAAACAAAGAAAGAACACAACCAAGCTAAATAAAAAGTAGAGATAGTCTTCCAAACCCTAGTCGCACAATTCCTCCATGGCGGCGGTTCAGGAGGGGGCGAATCAGCACCTCTTCATCTTCTTTCACTCGTACGAGACCTCCGCCACCGGCAAAGCACTTGTATTTTACCGTGTTTCGCAGACCTCTGCAAATCCGGTTGAGGGCGCTCATCTTTTTCTGTTCTTCGGTCGTCGGGGACGCCGCAGGGACTAGCCAAGCCCGGTGACCGGAGCCACCGCCGGAAAAACTCCTAGGAAGATCCTTGAGACGACCGCAAATTCTTTGTTGCTAATTTAGCTCTCGAACACCTTGCCTTCCTTCAGCGCATCCCCTACTCGTAAGCTGCTGGTCTCCTCTCAACCCTTCCCAGACGATCGAAGTTGTCTATTTCCCTTCTAGGTCGCCGATCGAAGCCAATCTTTGTTAGCCGCACACGATCGCCGCTGCTCTTAAGGTTTTAAAAACCTTGTATGTCCATTAATATTTTTAGTTGATTGATATTAGAAATAATTATTTATGATTGACAAAAATATGACTAATGACTAGAGTAGTAATGAAATCATAGTAATTCATGTTTAAGTTTTGAGCTTAAGTTACTACAACACCACATTGTAGTAATGAATAGTCATATTTATGTAATTATGTTTTATTTTAGTAATATTCTTGTAAAAACCTTGATATTACTCTATGTATTGTAGTCATTTTACTAGCTTTCTTTATTTGAACATTCCTAAAATTTTGCTATTTTCTTTTAAAATTTTGAATTTATGATTCTTATTAATATCTCTCATCTACACAAAGTTCAACTACAATTTTTTAGTACATAAGTTCTACACTTCTAGATGTCCCTTAAACATGACAAAGTTGTACACATATCTTCACACATTTCAAAATTCTTCTTGAAGACATTTTTTTTCTTATATTAGACAACAAATAACAATGTTCAAGTGCCTCTCACGACCCGATTCGACAAAGCATTTGAGAGGTAGTAAATCACAATGACTCAATCAATCAAATGGTGGTAGATCTTATACTCGTGTACACCAGAGGTCCTGTCCAACACACAGGAGCAATAAACCTCATAAGATCGTTGCGAGTTTCAATCATTGGACTATGTTCCGACTTTCCCACCATTCAATCAATCGGGCCACCTGTGAAAGTAAAAGAAAATAAATAACAAATGTCTATTGAAAGACAATTGAGTTTCACACTAAATATTTGACACATTTTCATGATTTCATATAGGCATGGATCCGGTTCAATCCAGTCCCAATTCCGGGCCAAGACCGCCCGATCTTTGCCCAATTTTAGTGAAAATCAGGTCCGACCCAGTTCTAGGTCTGTTCCGTAAATTTCCTTACATGTAACCATATTTGATAGACAAATGATATGTTTGATCTGATTCGACTGGATGTATACAAAACACGTGAGCCAAACGAACGGAAACGTCATTTTCAATAATTTAAGATCGATCAACCAATCTGATTCATTTTAAATGACGTACTAACATCCCAACTTTCAAATGTATTCAAATTATTACAGTTATTATAATAAAGAAGCTGCTTCTCCCTAATTATTTGAAAGCCACGGACCACTATTACTTCAATTAATACCCCTTCAGCAATATGTCGACGGCCTGTTTAACTTGCGACAACCAGAGTTCCTTGGTTAAGGAACATTTAACATTAATTTAGTACGACATTAACATTTAATTAGACATTAAGGAAAGTTTACCGCCAGCCACGTGAGGCGCAATTTAAGCACCCGAAGGGAAGCTCCAAAGCACACACAAGCTGGAGCCTGGAAGCAGTTTAAAAGGCTCCAAATTTTAATGAATTTCACGAGCATTTTCATGGCTATTTCGCTCCCCCGCCCGTACAACTAACTGTGAATGAAGAGACTTTTTGTTCTGTGTGTGAAATCTGTGACCCGACATCATTTGTCTAACAACCACCCATATTTTTCTCATTAACTCTCTCTCTGATTGTACAATGCCGGGCAAGCAAAAAAGCCAAAAAGAAAGGGGAAAGGGCCAAGAGTCGTGATTCTTGAAAGAAACTCTAAAAGAAGTCCGTACTGTAGAGTGGCCGGTGAACCCACATTCAAGATCCATAGGCTCGTTTGGATCTGCATATTTCTCTTCTGTTTGGATCTGAGCCTTCTCACTCAATCAAGAATTCAGGTTTGAGTCCCTGAAACAAGCTGGTGTTTGTTTGGTCTTCGTATTGTGTTTTTCTTATCAGCCCCTGTTTATCCGTAGAGACTGGAGAAAGAGAATCAATCTGTTCAATCAATCTTGTTCTTATCAATCAGCAACCAAACAAAAAGTCAGTTGCTTGGTTATTAGTATACTGTTTTGAGTTAAATATCAAGTTTTAAAGAATGTTTACTGTATCTTGATGTTGAAATGGTTGATCTTTGGGTTTGGAATTCAAACATTATTGTTCATTTCAACACACAACAGTGTTCTTATCTGTTTAAATCGGGCTTCGTTTGAATTCAAAATATATCCCCTTTTTATTCGTTGAATCTTTCACAATGACACTGAAGGATTAATATATTAGGAGAACACTGCCTACTATGTGCATATACCCCCCCATTATCTGTAGACCATGGCTAATACATTTCTCCATGTTTTTGTCAATGCTTCCAGTGCACTAAAGCTGAAGAAGTTGTATTTTGGCAGCTAGAGATAGATAAGTTAATCTGAATCCACTCAGAACAGTTTAGAGACAACCTTTGAAATGTTTATATGAAATTCTTCAGAGATCTTGAAAGATAAATTATTATTGTTGCTGAATATGCCGCGGGAAAAACCAAAATCTGCTGCATACAGATCATTTCTCTCTTGTGATGATCCGAAAGGCGTAGTTGAATGCAAGACAGTAAGGAAGTCCAAGGTTAGTGAAGCTCGGAAGGAAGAAATGGTCTCCAAAGGATCTGGACATGAATTAAACTGTTCATGTTCTTCCCACCTCATGGAAGTTTCTAGAGGAGCCCAGAAACTTACCCAAGTGATTGATTCCTGGTCAAAGGGGATTGGGTCCTCAGACAGGAAGTCCAAAGATGTAGCCAAAGAGTTGCTGAAAGGGGCTCTTGATTTGCAGGAGTCTCTAGAAAGGCTCGAGAAGTTGCAAGAAGAGGCTTCAGGGTTCATGGCAAAGTTGAACAAGCCAAAAGAGGGAAGTGGGAAAGGAAAGTTGAAGAGGAGTGTGGTAGTAGGAGGCATTGAGAGGACTAAATCTGAGAGGATTGCATATGATAATCAAAAGTACAAGTTGGAGTTTGGAAAGGCGAGACATTCCATTGATGGAGCTTCTTGGGATTGTTATGAGGAGCTAAGGGAATCGATATTGGACAGCTTTGCTAAGCAGAACTTATCAACACTGCCTACTCATGCGTTGGAAAAGGGTAGTTTTGGTAGGTGGGAAATTGAACTCTCTACAGATCTTGCGACAACTAGCTCAAGTCGATCCTCCTGTGAAAAGGCTTGTTTGGATAGGATACAATTAATATCATCTCCTGATCTTCCCTCTTCTAGCTCAAGCCAATCCTCTATGTTTCAATCTCAAGAGTGTTCTTCTCATGACAGTTCTCTCCCTAAGGTTCAACATTTCAAGCCAAAGGTTACTAGTTTGGTTGCAAAGCTTATGGGTCTTGAAGAAATTACTTCAGGGACACTTGAGTTCACGTCCCAAAAACACAGTCTTCCCTATCAAAGGAGACCCATGTTTGAAATTGGTTTGCCAAAGGCAAAGAAGTCCTCCTCTGTTGACCCAAAACAAAGGGCTACACAAGAATGTACTGGAGGTATGCAATTCAGAAGCAAGTCTATTGATGAATCAATGTGTATGACCTGTCAGCCCATTGTTTCAGATTTGGGAAATAAATTTGGTAATGGTTGTAAACCCATTGTGCTCATGAAGCCTCTGTATGCTCCTGACCTACAGGAAGAAAGATTATATTCCATGGCATACCCCTTTGAGGAAAATGAATTGGATAAAAAAGGGATGAATACAAAATGGAAAAGAACAGAGTTGAGAGAAGGGTGGAGTAAAAAACACAGACAGGCTGTTTCTTGTCTCAATGATGATGGGATCACAGTTCTGGGAAAACTATCTCCTAACAGGACAACCAATCCTAGGAAGCATAGGCTGGAGAAGAAAGAAGTTGTTGATAAAAGGGCATCCCCTAATATTAGGAAAGAAGATATGAAAAAAGTGAAATATATGGAGGCTTGTAAACCGCATGACCTAGAGAAGTTGACTTGTGTCAAGCTAAAAAAACAGCAGGTTGTGTCGAATATATCAGAAAAAGTAATTATGTGGCAGAATAGCATAGCCTCAGATTCCACCCTAGATGAAGAAGCTGCATTTCATAACTCCAGAAGTAGGACATACATGAAAAGGAACAACAAGCCAGTGCAAAGTTCTTCTGTGTCTATCGTGAGTCAATTCTTCTTCCTTGACCTGCATTTTAGATTCCAATCATATTTCCTTCAGGGCCGCTTGTTTCCCATTTTTGAAGTCAGCCTTTGTCATAGATCTGGTTCCTTTAACGGTTAAGTTTTGTTTCATGTCAATGCAGGGTGAAAATATGGTAGACAACATGGTAGACAAGAAAGCACGTATAGACCTTAAGCCCAAGAAAGAGACTATTGAATCAGAAAATCTCCATTTTGAAGAAATATCTGTCGTCTCCCAGACTTCACCCTTTGGTTAGTCAATTGTTTTCTTCAATTACTCTTGCACTAATGATTTGAGTGGCCAGTATTCACATTTAGTGTGTGATCCAACTATCCAAGTAGAATCATGTGCAAGTAGACATTAGATATGTGCTTATTATAAAATTCTGGTAGATGAATATAAGAAAGCTTTCCAAATCTGGTTGCTGAGTTTTGCTTTTTCTGATTTTTGGTAGATGACTTTTAATTTCTTGGCCCTTTTCGTCCTTGACAATAACCATCTATTGATTTTGAATACACTTTTTCGTCAAATATGAATTTCATTTTAGCGGCACTAGGGTAATGATGATGATGAATCACATTTTAAACAAAAAGATAACTTATGGACCATTTTGTTTGCTTGTTCCACTGCATCATGTCCATTTTGTTTGCTTGTTTCACTGCATCATGAATGCCATGGAGGAAAGCTTGACGCGTACTGTGTTCATAACCAACCTATAGTAATGAGTAATCATCTAATCTATTGTAGTAATATGGAGGCACAGACGAAAAATGAGTTTTCATCCTATGTGATAAATCTGTTTACTTATTGCAGACGACCGAAGCACAGACGAAAACCTTTCTTGCAACTCCATGATGCTAACCATTGGAAGTGAATGCAACGACCATGATCAGTTGTTCATAAATCCGAAATTGAATCTTGAATCCAACACTACCAAGAATTTTCTTCTAAGCAGCACGCCTTTCCTTACACGTGTGGAAGAGCTTTTTCATGCATGCACATCGGAGCCTGTAGTGAAGCCCGTTTACTCGAATGACGAAACGTCTGACACAAAAGTCTTATTGGATTGTGCAAGTGAATTATTAGATAACAAATACACGCAGAGTAAAATGTCATCTGATCGATTACCTATCACATCACGAGCTTGTATAATACCTCTAGACAAGTTGGTGGCTGAAATTTGTGATGGGATAGACACTTTGATGAGCTACAGAGATCTTACTACTGATACCCTTTGTGTAGATACTTCTGGCGCATTGATTGAGAGAGATATGTGGTGCAAGGGAGCAATAAGAGGAGCTTGTGATTTGGGTTGGAGGGAAGGTTTCACTTGCAATGAAATTGAAAATGTTGTGGTTGACATGGAGAAGCTCCTTCTAAGTGGAATTCTTGAGGATGCATTAGATGATTTTGCAGGGAGGTAGTAACTTGTATACAAACTAAATTGGGGGAGCATGATTAGGAGCAGCTTAACAAGCAATCTGTAAATAATGATATGTTAGAGTGTCTAGTTTCACATGATTTTTAATTTATTTAGAGGCGCTCATATCTTTCAAATATAATTGTTACAAAAACATACTATCATTATCATAACATTAGTCCCCGTTGGGTTAAGGATAGAAAGCGTTGTATAATTCAACCAAAGATAAGAGAGAAAATAAAAATAACAGTACAAATGACACATAGATTTGAGTTTTTTCCCAGAATAATGCTAATTAAATAAATAATTCCCGAAATACTGGTTGGTTAATAATAATTCCCAAAATACTGTTGTGGTTAACCACGGTTAAGGAAAGCCGTCACTCCAAGTGGCGGCTCTTGTATAGCTTCACAAGAGCCGCCACTTGGAGTGGCGGCTTTGATACAGCGTATAAAAGCCGCCACTCCAAGTGGCGGCTCTTGTGTTAAGCAGTATGCTGGACTGTTTATTAGTTATTACACAAATGAACCAAATGAACCTATAGTTAGCAGGAAATGTCCTCATCACAGTCCATTCTACTCAAACAAACAACCAAATATATGATTTACTAAGACAAAATACATCTGAAACACAAAACGAATCAATGAAACTCATTGCATTGCAACACTTGAAATAAACATAAAAGTTATAATAAATCTGGTGTTTCACAAAATTATTTGATCTGCCAGTGCATGTTACAACTCTCACACAATAATATAAATACAAAGATCATAAGTCAACGTGATCATCATCATGAAGTTCATGTGGCTGTGGCTGTGCTCGGTGGCGCCTGCGCTGGTTACGAGGCTGAAGAACAACTCTATCACGTCTGATTGCCTGAGAAGACCCTGCTGTGGATGTAGATGCGGTAGAATGCTGAGAGTCGGCCATATATCCATAATCCACTCGACCCAATACATCAGCGCACAGAGCAACAATGCCCGAACAAGCGTCATGATATCCCTGTATATCTACCGCCTCATCAAGTACAACAGTCGCTCTGTCATGGATGCTACGCAAAACACGTGTCTGTAATGCAAACATGTTTATTATTGAAAAATATATGAATAAATAAATAAAGCTATTTTTTTGACTATATTGTTTACCATCATATAAAGAGCGACTGAGCTAGGCTGGTAATGATCAGTGGGTAAACGAAGGCTGGGAGAGATGAACACCCGTGTGATGGTGTAATACCATCTCATATACTCTACAGAAGCTGTGGGGACTAATGATGGGGTCCCGTCCACTATATACGTCGCTCTCTCATCCCACATAGTGATATACTGATTATGGCGCATCCCCCAATATTCAGTGTGCTTCCCCCATCTATCAATCTTGTGCAAGTCCACAGATGTATCACAAGGTCCGAGAGTAACCTGCTGCAACCCGAACTGTCGTAGTACGCGATCAGGAAAGTGATGCTCCACTACATCAAAACATATCAAGGGCACACGTGCTCGCCATATCTCTCTGTGCTCTCGGGCAACAGGAGGTAACCGTCCTAGAATCTCATCAGTGTACGGCATCCATGTCATCTATAATATAAAATAATGTTACCCTATGGTTTACAAAAACGTAAAACAAAGTACTTACATTTAATGATATAAATGATATACCTGATCATCACACATGCGATCTAAAGCATCGCGGTAGTATCCTAATCCAGCAGCATATGACGTGCGCGTGACATGAGCAAATAGCCATCTGACACACAATAATTTACAAGAATATAAAAGGGATTCACATACGTCATACATAAATATAAAAAGAATCATAAACGTACATACAACCCAAAGGGTCCTCGCCACGGACATGATGTGGCCCAAGTACAGATCGATCATGCTGATCCATAGCATCATCAAGAGGACCACCATCTACCCCATGATATCGCAGTATGACGGGTCTCCCGATATGAATGTGCTCCCATGACCATAGCTGTATGAGCAATAAAAAACCACCCATCTCTCCACCGTCATGATGGCAACCTCGACATAACTGCCGATATAGATATCCTAACGTCGCACTACCCCAGCTATAAACTGCAGCTACATCAAAAGACTCCAGAATGGGTAAATACAAGACCTTTCCTCGTTACCGCTCTTGTCCGCAAATGTGGATGCTCCCATAAGCATCAAAATGTAGGCTCTGGCGTACTGCTGCACAACAGCGTCATCAGCATCAACAGGTAAATCAGTAAAATGATGTCTCAACCAAGCCATCCTCAGGGCGGACCCCCGAATATTTATCCCAGCGTCTGGCCGTACTCCCAACAATCTGTGTACCAAATCAACCCACACTCTACATGCAGTCCCAGTAACTGTCCGACCCTCGATGGGTAGACTTGCCAATACAGCCACATCTCCCAATGTGATAGCGACCTCGCCCACCGGTAAATGGAAAGTGTGAGTCTCCTGTCTCCAACGCTCAAGTAGAGCGGTAAGTAATGCTCTATCTATATGCAGAGTCGAAACTAATCTGTGAACACCATAAAACCCAGCTAATCGAACATAATGTAGAATCCTAGGGTCCACTTGCATGCGGAATATAGTGCGTAGGTGCTCACGACACCTATCTACCTGAACATCCAGGCCACGCCACACATCCTCGCTCCGGTGCGTGGCCTGCAATGTCAGGACTGAAGGATCAATCGGTCCGGGATCCACTGACACCTGCATCGGCGCTGTAATAGTAATATATGTATTAGTAATTTTATATTATTATTAAATTTAATTTTATTTATTTTTTAATATTTGTAATGCATATGTGAATAAAAAAACAAGATTACCTAGTGGAACTCCCTACATGTCCCTGCGATCTTTTAGCACATGTCGTCCTGTTATGCCCTGTTTGCTTACATAAATCGCATCTCACAGTACCTCTAGGACCTTCGTCCATTTCATTTCTCAAACGTTTAGACTTCCGACGACCTTTAGCGCGAATCATTGACGAGTCATGCACAACTCGTGGTCCAGTGTAGGTAGGTCGATAAGCTATATCCGGTATGGGCTTGAATACTCTTTTATAAGAAGCCGCATACTTCGAGGATGAGAAAAATATATCAACAAAAGCATCATAGGACAAACTACGTTATCTGCATACCGCTAAGATGTGTGAGCAAGGAATCTTATAAATATTCAGCTTCTGACATGTGCAATGGCGACGGTGCAAATTCACCGTTTGTTTTGTACCACCCTTCCCCACAGCTCGACCACCACGACCCGTCTCCACTTGGTATAAACCACGGCTTATGTCAAATGTTGTGACCTTGTGATGCTTTGCCTTTTCCGTATTTTTCTCAACCAGTTCAGTCACATGGTGGCAGTAGTGATGCCCTTCTGCTAACCTTCTCTTACTAGTTTCTCTTCTTTCCACAAACTAGGCATTCACACGATAGAATGATAACTCAACTAATGCATTTATAGGCAGGTATCGTGCACTTTTCATGACGCTATTGAAAACCTCAGCCATGTTCGTTGTTGTGGTGCCATACCTGTACCCCTCGTCGTGGTGTAAAGACCACTTCTCCAAACTAATGTTCGCTAAATATTATCGTGTTTGTGCCTGCATTTCGCCTATCCTGTTAAATCCACCATCAAATTTCTTCTTTTGACGTTGACTTGTTGTCCAAACGAACATATTCTTCAAGTGAATGTCTTTAAATTGAGTATGCAGATTAGAAGCAACATGACGTATGCAAAGCCTATGTCATGAATCTGGCTCCTCCCATCCACTACCTACCTCATTAAGTGCCTTCAGAATTCCAGCATGTCGATCTGAAATAACACACAATTCTCTGTGTGTGATAAAAGGACGTATGCACCCCATGAACCACGGCCAACTCTCTCCATTCTCTGATTCACAAACAGCGAACGCCAAAGGGAAAAGTTGATTATTAGCATCACTACCCATTTCCACCAACAACGTACCTTTATACTTCCCATATAAGTGCGTTCCATCAATGGTCAATAAGGGACGACAATGCTTAAAGCCTTTAATGGATGGCTTAAAGCTCAAAAAACTCTTTGAAACTGCACAAAGTCAGTGGTACCTGAAAGACGAAGAAAATTAGAGGAACGAATTGAAAATGGAATGCAATATGATACGATAAAAGATATTAATAACTCATTGGTACCTGAAAGAGGTGAGTACCAATGTACGACTGTCCCTGGATTGGAATGCTGTAATGCCAACATGAAATGGGGCAAAGCAGAATACGAAGCCTCCCAATCTCCAAATACTTCACCGATAGCTTTTTGCTTAGCCAACCAACTTCGCTTGTACGAAGGTACATACCCGTACTTTTCTTTCATAAGCTCACTAATAGTGCGGACTTTTAGTGATGGATCAGTACGAAGAAGATCAATAATTTCATGTGTTATGAACTGAGATGTGACACCAGCATGATCATTGTTATCAACGTTACCTAGACAAGTAGGTATATGAGGACCTACATAACGAATAATTTTGAACATATCTAACCCCACATGTTTCTTTGTAGCCGCATCCGTTAAGTACAACCACATTCTTTTTTGCGCTTACACTCTGCCACCCATTTGTGTTTGTCAGACTCTACAACTGAGAAAAACTGATTCCTCTTTACAGAGTACATTCTAACCATGTTAATCAGTTGTTTCTTATCATCAAACTCTTGTCCAACCTCGAATTCACCATCTGTAGAGAAGCGATTGGAAGTTGTACAACCCCTCCATGATTCATCAAATCCCGCAGGGAACTCATAAACTTTAGTGTAGTGACTGGATGGAGCATTGCCACTTATGAGATCACCACCATCTTCATCTGAATCTGTTAGTGTGTCATGATTCACATTTTCATCTGCAACGTCGTCGATGTGCTGTGAATCCAGAAACGTCGAATCACTGTTCACGTATCTTCCATTCTCCTGTGCAACCATATTCATCACAATTGGAACATTTGTGGATGGGCAAGATAATGACAGGTTGTCAGGTTGTATGGCCAACACAGTCGCTTCTTCAACATATATCTCCATGGTATGCATAGCAAGATCCGTGATCAAGGTCCACATCCCCGTAACGGCTTCGTCGTCAGCAAGAGGCATCAACATGTATGACCCACCATGAACATGATATTTAACTTTCAAATCCAACTTGTTCATACGATTGATGGATGTGGCGGTATAAATTTTATTCATTAGCTCAGCCACACCCACCCCACAGGAAACAACTATTATCTTCCTACTTCCCCCTTCATAACGAATTCCGTTCGACTCCTCGATTATATTTCCTCCCCAATGACACACAATGGGGAAATTTGGAGACATATTCTATCAAAAAACATTCCAAAAAGAATGATATATGTCACACATTGAAAATTCAACTACTAATTCAAACAAACTGTATTAAATCATATGTATCATTTTTATGATTTCATTCAATTACAAAATCTGATAGATACATATTAATGATGTGCTACATTACTCTTTTCCAAACTGCGTATATCAAACTCAATCCAACCAACACAATAAAAAAATCAAATTCTACAAATTATATAAAATCAAGCATAATAACTAAATTACCAAGTTATATATTTCATAACATCAAATACAAAAAAAATAATACAAAAACATGGCGATTTTCGAACAAAAATTTAAAAAACCCTAGGTTTAGCAAAATAGATGAATTACCTCGATTGAAACGGTTGAAAGTCGGTAGAATGGAGCACAAACGACCTTGGGTACACCGTGTCTCTTTTCCCTTTGATTCAAAATCAATCCAACCAACACAAAAAATAATTCAAATTATACAAATTCTATAAATTCAATCATAATAACAACATTAACAACTTATATATTTCATAACATCAAATACAAAGAAAAAAATTAAAAAAAAAACACTAATTTCGAACATTAAATTAAAAAAACCTAGGTTTAGCTAAAGTGGTGAAATACCTCAATTCAAACGTTTAAAAGCCGGTAGAATGGAGCACAAACGACCTCAGGTACACTGTGTCTCTTTTGCGTTTGATTTGAGCTTCGTTTGGAGGCGTTCCGGCCGGGATTCTTCTTCGCTCGCACCTGTTCGTCGTTCGTCGTTGAAGAGGAAGGAGAGTTTTTTGGGTCTGTGTTCGTCGGCTGGGGAAGAAGGGGGATTTTCTGCGAATTAATGAGCCGTCACTCGAAGTGGCGGCTTTTGTGAAACAGGAGAAGAGCCGCCACTCGAATTGGCGGCTTTTGTGAAGTAATACAAGAGCCGCCACGCTTAACCCTGATTAATCCCAACAGTATTTTGGGAATTATTATTAACCCGACAGTATTTCGGGAATTATTTATTTATTTAGCATTATTCCGGAAAAAAAACTCCATAGATTTAGGTTGAAAAACCTTGCAAATAAATATGAGTTTTTCTTAGTAATTCTATTTTAATGATCAGAGTAATATATTTGATTGCATTTTTTAATTATAATTTATGATATTTAGCCGCAATTTGGCCTGATCATCATTAATGGTAGATAAAAGTATTGGTAATGCTACACAAACTTTTTTATAATTATGATTGGGGTGTAAGTTGAATTCCAATTTAGTAGGTACCAATCTACCATGGATGAGAGTATTTGTATGCAGTATTGCAGCAGCATATATAAATTAATTATAGAGCAATCACCTTGTGCATCGCAATACTAGTATATTTATAACTAATCATAGAGATCAGGACTTGAGGAGCCCCCAAGCCTCCCAAGTCCTAAGTCTTCCACTGAAGATTTAAACCAAATAAAGATAAAGTAAAACATTTTGTCAACTATTTTAACCTTCTTTTCACTAAATTATTAGTCCTGCTTTTATGTCAAATAAGAATACTTGATGGGTGACACGTGTTTTTCTCCCGGTTGTTAACTCTTAAATTATTCATACTACTCCCTCCGTTCTTAAATATGAGTCCTCTTAAGCTTTGGCACGAGTTTTAAGAGGAAAATAATATGGGTAGTGTAAAAGGTGTAGTGGGTTGTGGGTAAATGAAAAAGTAGGAAAGAGAAAGGAGTAATAGTAATAAAAGTGGGGGTATAAAAGTATTTTGATTGAAAAAACATATCAAAAAGGGAAAGAGGGACAAATAATTAAAAACGTCCCAAAAAGGAATGCAAGACCGTTAATAAAGAACAGAGGGAGTACTTTTTTGGGAGATTTACATTAATAAGACTAAAACATACGGAGTAGTATCTATCCAACAATAGAATCAACTAGTTTAAAATACCTTAAATAAGACTTTATTTGTAATTGGACCAAAATACCATCGAAGGGTTGGAGCACTACTGCCCCCAGGTTGTCGTACCGCCGCCTGGTGTCGGACCTACGGCAGCCTTTGCCGAAAAAATTTCCAAAAATTTTAAGGCGATATGCCAGAATTTCCGACGCCACCATCGCTGGAGATCCACGCCGTTGCCAGAGTCTGTTGCTGCCACCACGAACCAATCCCGTCACCAAGGGAGTGATAATTAGATTAATTAATTAATTGTTTATGGGTAGAAATGAAACGATTAGTTCTATCCGGGGAGAACTAAACATATTTGTGGAAAGAATTAAGTAGAAGGGCGGGAAAAAGGATAACGAGCTTGTAAAGAAAGAAAAAGGTCACATTGGCAAACTGAGGATGATTTAGCTTTATCAAAAAAGTGTTAAGCATGAATATTGTAAAAAAATGTTTATCTGGTGCATATTGTAGTTTAGATTCATGGGTGCATGAGTTTATCCGAGGCTTTCTTTAAATTGTAAGGGGTTATTGGCCTTCTCCCCATCTACATTTGTTTATTTAGAAAAGTTAATCTACATTTGTTTATATAGAAAAGTTAAAATCTTGTTTGGTAGCCAACAGTGATTTATTTATTCTACTTATCAAGAATCCAAGATGATATAAACAAAAAAGTAGAATGAATAGTTTTAACATGCTTATTTGACTCTAAACACTAAACATGGCGTCCACAACCTGGCCCGGGTCACTAGGCAAATTATACCGTGCAACCGGCGCACCATGAGGATGGTGCGCCCGGTTGCAAAACGACGCAGCTTGCCCCTTTTTTTTTTTGCTTTTGTTGTTAAAAATGATAATAACTTTTTTTTATCCGATTTTTATAAAATTTATATCAACATTTTTTATTTTTCATGATCTTTCAAATGAGACCAATATTGCTTATGTAATTTTAAGAAATTATCGAACTATTATATTAATGAGTATTCAGGGCCGGCTAGAGCAATTATGAGGCCCTAGACGGTCATGTAGAAATTTTGTTTTAAATATGTTTTATTTAACCCAATGATATAAAAAATAGCAATTAAATATAAGTAAATTACATATAAAATACATCATATACTATTAACACAGTGAGAATATTCTTCGAAATCAGAAGATCAAAGTTGATGAAAAAATACAAAGAGCCCTAGAGGGAGAAGGTTTTGTGCTTACGTACAACATACCGATCGATAGAGCCGGAAAGTGATTTCATGACCAAATTATTTCTTAATTTTTTTCTTTGTCTTTGTACATCTTGATTCATATTTTGTTTTCCAATCATCACAAAACATAAAATTTCATTCAAAATAATACTATCACTAAATATAAGTTAATGGTTCATAGATATAAATTTAATTCACTAAATTTAATCAAATATAAAAATTATAAGTATGTTCAATATTTCAATGAATCAAAATAACAAATTACAATTACAATTATTCAATAAGCATTCAAATATATTTAGAATACTCATTATCCTAAATCCCTAGCCCTACTGCCCTGGCCAACAAAGAAAAAAAAGGAAAAGGGGGCAAATAAGCCCACATACTAACCAAAAAGGTCAAATAAGCCCTTGTATAAGAGACTTTGTCCGGCCGTCGCCATTTGGGGCAGTTCCTGGTGGAATGTTTTGATGAAGTTTTTTGAGAATCTTATTCATTAAGTCTTGTTTACTCACATCAAATTTCAGCTAACAATTCAACGGGGAAGGCATTCAAATAAATTCTTGAAGATAACCGCGCTTTTAACTGCGCAGTTATCTTCAAGAATTCATTTGAATGTCTTCCCGATTGAATTTTTAGGTGAAATTTGGTATGAGTAAACTAAACATAATGAATAAGATTCTAAAAAAAATCATCAAAAAATTTCAAATGAAACTATCCCAAATGTTGACGGCCAGACAAAGTCTCCTAAATAATATCAATAAGCTTATTTTATAAATTAGAGGCCCCTAAAATTTGGAGGCCCTAGACACTTGTCTAGGGTAACTCCCCCTATGGCCGGCCCTGTGAGTATTGGATTATAAGAAAAATCGAATCTGTTTGAGAGATGATAGGTTTGTGAAATAGAAGATCGAATCTGTTTGGGAGTGGATCAGTGGCCTCAGTTACATTTGATAATACATTGAGTTACATCTTTTTATGAGCGAGTTACATCTTTTTATAAGCAAGTTACATCTTTTTATAAGCAAGTTACATCTTTTTATAAGCAGGTTACATCTTTTTAAAAGCGAGTTACATATATATATAAACACGAGTTTCATTTGACATGCCTGAACGCGACTTACATATATTTACACGTAAAGTTACATATTTTTACACGTAAAGTTACATATTTATACACGCGAGTTACATATTTATACACACGAGTTGCATTTGACCTGTATGAACGCGAGTTACATATTTTTTTACGTAAACTTACATATTGTTACACGTAGAGATACATATTTATACACACGAGTTGCATTTGGCCTGACTGAACGTGAGTTACATATTTTAACACGTAAAGTTACATATTTTACACGCAAATGTTAATATGTTAAAATTACATAGGCAATATTGGTCTCATTTGAAAGATCATGAAAAATAAATAATGTTGATATAAGTTTTATAAAAATCGGATCAAAAATAAAAAAGTTATTACCATTTTTTAAAAACAAAAGGAAAAAAAAATATAAATCCGTACGGGTATACGGTGCTCACCGTATACCGGTCGTACGGTATAGGCACTCAGGTCACTAGGGATGATAATGTATACCCCTCCCTCATACAAAGAATCTCATTTTCCTTTTCAGACGTCCCATAAAAAAGTTCTCATTTCAATTTTAGGAAATAATTAACAATTTTCAATGTCAAATTAATCATTTAATATTAAAAATAATATATTTATAACATCACAGTTATCAACATTAACCTCATTATATTTGTCAAAAAAAAAAACACTAACCCCATTATATTTGTCAAAAAAAACACTAACCTCATTATATTATATACCTATTAAAATTATTTTTCAAAGTATACTCGAACTATCTTATTTAATTATTGTCTAAATAATCATCATTTTGTCATGAGAACCTTTCAACGGGACGGAATTAGTATTAAGTTGCAACCAAGAAAGAGAGGGAGGGGGGTGAAGCGTCCTGGATGTCAAGGGAGGTTGAAGCTTCGATGTAGGAGTGGACTCGGGCCGAGCCAACCGGCCCGGAACTGGACCGGCCCGCTACTGTGCGGGCCCGGACCGGCTCGGTGAACCGGTTGGTGCCCGGTTCAGGCCACCCGGCCTGGTGAGGTAGGCGGTTCGGGCCCGGGCCTGCTAAATAGTGAACCAGCCCGGCCCGTTCGGGCTCGGTCCGGGCCAATTTATTTATTTCTTTCTTTTTTTGAATTTTTTTTTAAGTTTTTGTGTTGGGCTGGGTATGATGGGCCATTTGAGGTGGTTTGGGGTGGTTTAGGGGTGAGGGAGGAGGGTTGGGGGTTAATTAGGAAAAGCAAAAAAAATACATGAACCGAGGCCCGGCCTGGCCCGGCCCGGACCCGGGGGTTACCCAGGCCGGTTCCGGGCCTCCCCTTTCATGAACCGAGGCCCAGCCGGGCCCAGGCCCGAACCGGGCCTGAACCCGAACCGGTCCACCCCAACTTTGGTCTGGGACTCTGGGAGGCCACTGGCTGGGTGAGGAGTATCGGGAAAAGCCGCAAGGGCAATAAAATGATAATTGAAACAGAGCAGTTAGTAACGAGGTGCAATAGGGCCTGAGTTTTCATGTTTGGATTTGCTATGGTATCAGAGAAATCATTGCTTATAAATTACTCCGTATACAGTTTGACTTTGAATCACTTTTTCTTTCTGCAAATAAAAAAAAAGTCACCCAAATGACCATTAGCAAGTAGACTCTAACTTTCCCTTCATTTTGAGATCTTAAAAAGAGAACCTACTGGAGTAGTGGAGTGAAAATCACATAAATATTAAAATCTTTTCTCAAATACTTAAAAACATTGTATCAGGGATATGAACACAACTCTCACTCTTCATATCTGAGTATAACATGCTGGCACGCAAACACAAACACCCAAATACTTCGGGATATTTCAAACGCTCAGTTGGCTCCCTATTAGGAGTACATGGAGCATAGGATAGGGAGATGGTATAATAATGACACAATGTGCAATCAAGAATGCTGAAGTAGAAAAGTCTGTACAGTTGAGGGCTATGTAGCATGGAAATTCTCGGGAAAGAGACGTTTCCGTTTCGAAAACTCTACGGAAACTATTTGGAAACTCTCCAAACAAGCCTTTTTTGAGAAAAAGTTGACGTTTTCCGTTTCCCATTTCCTCGTGATTTTCGCGTTTCCATGCAACATAGGTTGAGGGTGCGGCGTTCTAAACAATGCAAATCATTGACAAGCTATTGTGTTTCAAAAATTAAGCCTTCATTTACACCACATAAGGGTCAATGATGCAAAAGAAGATCATAATTGACCCTCTCTGCTACACCACATAAGGGTCAATAATGCCAAAGAAAATAAACCAATAGATCATAATTGACCCTGTCTGCAGCTCAATCAAAAGATGGCATTTAGAATGATGAAATATTATGTTTAGCAATAACACTCCCTTGAACTTTTTTTTAAATCGTAAGTCACTGTGCTGCTAAACTGGTATCTTCTCCTGCCAAGCTACTATCTTTCTTGTCAACAGCACAGCCTTCTGGAGAAACCGTGCCACCAATTCTTTTGGGTGGCCAGTACCGGAATACAGATCTCCCAATTATATTCTTTGAAGGCAGTGGGCCCCTGATAAAATTAAATGACCCGCGTTCAATGAAAATCATATATTAAGCACCACCATCACTGCCTTAATCCCAACTCCTTCCATTTGAGTGACATTAAATTTATAGCGCCAATTAATTGTGAAGAAATTAGTTAACACTAAGTTCATGAAAAATATAGTGGCAATGTGGCATAGCTTTATGTTAGACACTCTTCCAAACTTTAATTCCCAAAACGTTATAATATGTTGTTTCCATTCAAAAAGAAATTGCCCTGTATAGGAGGTGCAAATAAGGTGGTTGACTGGTTTCCCTAAATGAGTACTATGTATTCCGTCTAAAATGAGATCAAATCACTTGTATAGTTATCTTTGATCAAATGCCATCACTTTTCAAGATAAGTAACTAAAATGATAAAAGTCGCAAGACATCCATAACCATGCACCAAGAGTAAAAAAAACCAAGATTTAATGTAAACAATCACTCATGGGACCAAAAGTAATATATTTTCTGAGGGAAGATATTTTCAAATTAATCATTTTAAGAAATAAGTTAGATAAAAACATGACATCCTTACCAAACATGTGAGTCATAGCTGTTATTCCGATTATCACCCATCACAAAAACAGACTTTTCAGGTACACGCTGCACAAAAACATGAAAATACTAAGAGTTAACAGGCTATATTCTTGTGGAAGAAATCAACGTTAACTCCAAAGATTGAAGTCAAGATTGGTAAAAGTCTTTCGAACTCAGCACAACAAACTTTTTAAAAGACGTTTTTTTTACTCCAGAGGGGGGTCTGGGGGAGGGGGCCTGGGGGCCTGGAGTAATCAGGGCTAAAACTCATTCCATTGAGTTTCAAACCCTTATGTGCCTAGCGGGTTTCAAACTCGAGACCTCCCACTAGGCACGGTAACCTCACAACCAGCAGGGCTGGAATGCTTGGTTAACTTTTTAAAAGACGTTTTTATAGAAAGAATGGTTCTCAAATTGCTTAAAAGAAGAGCGAGATGTAGTCAAAATTGTGGGAGGTAAACATACGATCGGAGTCATTTCATAATTGGGGTTTTCAAGAATATGATCTTCATTTCTGGCGATTCCATTCACTATTAATTTCCCTTCATGAACCTGCACCACAAAAGAGCATAGTAACCAACAAAGAACCTCTTTCCTTGAGACATCAAAATCAGGTGCGGTGTTTTGATGGTGTTACCTCAACAGTGTCGCCTCCCTTTGCGACAATTCGTTTAATGAAGACATCATCATCAGTGTATCCCACTTCCTGAAGAACTGGAGGACTTTTGAAAATCACAATATCATTAGGACATGGCTTTCTGAACAAATAAGAGACCTGCGTATCAGGGTAAGCATCAAGTTTCCGGATTGGGTATCATACTATCAAACTCAGGATGTTTTTAATTGGAGTGGTTTCAGTTCCAAACCAGACTAAACCAGACTTCTACAGATAAAATTTCAGTCCAAACCACACATCTACCAAACCAAACCAGTTCACAACAGATCAGACCATAAAATTTCAGTCCAATTAAAAACATCTTAAACCCATCACCGACAAGCTTTAAAAAAAAATTCAGTCCAATTAAAAACATCTTAAACCCATCACCCACAAGCTTTAAACATCTTAAACTCATCACCCACAAACTTTATTTCATGGATGATAGTCATGGATGGGCATATGAATTTAGAAGGAAAAACCATTAAGCAAAGCTATGACACTTAAAGTTGCCAATCATCTGCTTTAGCATGAATACTCGATTTTGTGACTTGACTTTGTAGTCCTAATTTGGTCCTAAACTTTTATTGGACCTAATTTGGTCACTGAGTATGAAATTTGATCCAGGAAAAACTTTGGACTAAATGTGGTCCTCAGCTATGACCCATATCAGTGCTCAACATGTAAAGTATACACTTCTTAATTACAGAAAAATACGTATGAGGACTAAGGATGTTTTTACTTGGACTGTAATTTGTTGGTCTGGTCTGGTCTGAACTGGTCTGGTTTCTTTGTATTTTTATAACTATCCAAGTCTGGTCTGGTCTGGACTGGTCTGGTCTGATCTGGGACGAATTACAGTCCAAGTAAAAACATCCTAACCTCAGTCTAAATTGCATAGTCGAGGGGAAACTATGTTCAACAGAATTGAGTATTATCTTAACTATGATGAAGAAATGGACCTGCACACCTACTACCAGAGTGGATTGGCAAGCCCAGTGCATTACGAAAAAACTACAGGTCCAGAATTACCCTTTAAATCTTAAATTACAAGACATTTCCATATGTCTTCTAAGCTGTTCTAGTTCAAGATCACTGTTTAAGCTCTAGTAGAAAACAAGACCAATTGGCAAAGTTCCTTAAGTCTGCCAAATTCAATGCAGAGATCTTCAAGTCTGCCACAAACCACAATGCATTATGACACACTGCAGCACCAGAATTGCCATTCAAATCTTAAACTGCAAGATTTTTCAATATATCTTCTCAGTTATTGTATATTACTAGTTCAAGTTCACCATGCTCTTGCACTAAATAAGACCAATTAGCAAAGTTCCTCAAGTTTGAAAAATCATTGTAGGAGCAGCTTTAAAATGACATGTTACTCAAATACATTTTCAATTCCCAAAATATGATGTATGATAGATTCTTCATTTATCATCACAAATACTCCGTATAACTGATAGCTACATGATACTCCTTATTATATACTCCCTCCGTTCCTAAATAAACTTCCAACATTTCACTCTCCGCCACACAATATCCACTATCTTAAACTTTGTGTCAAACCCATTTGGAAGTTAAAATGGGAACGGAGGTAGTAATACTCAATAATAATAATAATAATGCAGAAGATATTACCTTTTCAGCGACAATCCTGTCACCAACATCAAATGTGGGATACATAGATAAGGAAGGTATATATCTCGGCTCAGCTACAAAGGACCTGAACGCCAAAGATATAGCCAAAGCTGCAAAAACCGTTATAGCATCATCTGAAGTGAAATCCAGCCATTCGGGCAAAACCCTGTTGCCCTTCTCAACCAAAGTATCATCTCCGCCACCCCCATCGTCTCCATCTCCACCTTCACCTCCTCCACCTTCGCCTCCTCCGCCTTCAGAGTCTAGCTCATGCTTGGTCTCCTTATCAGACTCCTGACAGCTTTTGGAGCAAAAGATAAGAAAATTGAGGTCTTTAGACTTCTCACGCTTAAAATGTGTGAAATTTAGAGTCTTGAAGAGGGGTTTGAAATGGTTTTGGTTGCAGTAGATGGTTTTAGATGAAGAATTGGAAATATTATGCAAGAAAATTGGATTGCTAGAATAGTGGACTGATAAGATGTTAGGGCTTTGAAGTGAAGAGCAACTATGAATGCAATTAAGTGCCATCATTGAATTGAATTGAACGAAAGAAGTTTTACACTCCAGCAAATTAGAACGCTATCTGATTTTGCGTTTCTTCTTTCTATTAATGGACTACATTATTACTGCAAACTCACCTCACGACTCACGAGTCACGTCTATGTTCAATTAGAAACTAGAGAGGGACTGTTTGGCGCAAAGTCTCAATATTCTAGCTTTTCTGTTATTTTAAAATTCCTTCAAAAAGTTTTTAGTTATAATTTGACATATTAGTTAGGATTTGACGGAAGGTGCAGCTTGACTAGGTTTTGGTAAGTTGTTTTCTTCTTGCGAATGCTACGAAAGCCAAGAGTGAACTCCGTATACTATAGGACCGGCCCAGTATGAGCATGCTATACCCGCATGAATACGACATCGTTCTATTAATTAAAAAAACGCGCACAAACGGTATTCTCGAAATCGACGCGTCTTTTCTTCCGATAGGTGCGTCTTTTGACATTGGCGATTTACATTTCTCGATAAACTTTCTGACTTCACGCTTCCATCAAGTTTCATCAGACAGAGTTCCACCATTCGAAGTGCATTCTGGAGAAGGAAAAGTAAGAATCCGAACGAAGAAGAACGTTTTGCAGATCGAGAAAATGACGAGGTCTAAAGGCAAAACAGTTGCAAGGTATTTCATCCGAACGAACTATGTACTTTGCTTTTTGAAGTTCAAAATGTATGTCTGAGCATGTAACAATATGATTCATGTGCTAATTTGCTATAAATTTTAACATGCATGTAAGTCACTCTCAAAAACGAAAGAGATTGAGTATTGAATAGTGTGATTTATGTCTTATTGTGATCTCAATTTGAATAAGCAAAGTGTGAATGCTCATATGTCATCGAGCATAATAAGGAAATTGTCTATGTTAAGATGTAACTACAATTTTTGGTAATATAGTGTTGCATGCCTCAATATTTTTGTTATGCCTTAGTTTGTCATTGAATTTTTTGGTGATATAGTGTTGCATGTCACTGAAACTAATACCAGATTAACTTTATTAAATTTATGCAACTTGTGTATAATAATACATAAATCATCTGCCTTGGTCTGTGACTGTAAGTAATTCCACATGACATTGTTCATCTCATTGTGAATGATGTAACTTCTTTTCACTGTTATGTAAATTGTGTGTGACAAGATGTAACTCATGTGCTCCACATCACATTGTTCATCTGATTGTGAATGATGTATCTTCTTTTCACTTTTATGTAAATTGTGTGTAACAAGATGTAACTCATGTGCTCCACATGACATTGTTCATCTGATTGTGAATGATGTAACTTCTTTTCACTGTTATGTAAATTGTGCGTGACAAGATGTAACTCATGTGCTCCACATCACATTGTTCATCTGACTGTGAATGATGTAACTTGTTTTCACTGTTATATAAATTGTGTGTGACAAGATGTAACTCATGTGCTCCACATGACATTGTTCATCTGATTGTGAATGATGTAACTTCTTTTCACTGTTATGTAAATTGTGTGTAACAAGATGTAACTCATGCGCTCCACATCACATTGTTCATCTGATTGTGAATGATGTAACTTCTTTTCACTGTTATGTAAATTGTGTGTGACAAGATGTAACTCATGTGTTCCACATCACATTGTTCATCTGATTGTGAATGATGTAACTTGTTTTCACCGTTATATAAATTGTGCGTGACAAGATGTAACTCATGTGCTCCACATGACATTGTTCATCTGATTGTGAATGATGTAACTTCTTTTCACTGTTATGTAAATTGTGTGTGACAAGATGTAACTCATGTGCTCCACATCACATTGTTCATCTGATTGTCAATTATGTAACTTCATTTCACTATTATGTCAATTGTGTGTGATAAAATGTAACTCATGTGGAATATAAGGAGAACAAGAAGTGTTGTAGCTCCTGAAAATGAAACTCAGCATATAGAACATCAGAATGAAGCTGCAAGGATACTGAACACAGAAGAACCGATTCTAAGGCTAGAATATCATCAGCCAACAACAAGCAAAAAAAGAAAAGCAGCCCCAAAAAAGAAGAAAGCAGAATTTGAAGAATCAGACGATGAATGTGAAGAAGTGGAGACAAGCAACAGGCCGCCTTCTGTAAACCTCAGAACAAGAGTAGGACCAGCCCCTTTCAGAAAGTTGATTAAACAATTAGATGAAAGAAAAAAAGCAGCAGTTGAAAGGATTGGATTTGGGGGATTACTGCATTTAAACTTTGACAGATTCTATGGAGATTTGGTTGCGTTTCTGTTGAAGAACTTTAGACCAATTTCAAGACAGCTACAACTTGCCAATGGTGAGCTGCTAGATATTGAAGATGAAGATGTCAAAGTTGTATTTGGTCTGCCAAAGGGAAAGATAGAAGTTCAAGAAGCGAATGCGAAGAATGAAACTGAAGAGTATACCCAACTGCTACAAGAATGGAGAGAAGAATGGGGGATTGATAAAGGAAGCCCTCAAACATAAAAAATGATTGAAAAAATAGTTGCAGATACTGACTCTGGAGACAGATTTATCGGAAACTTTGTGGTCTTTACAGTCTCTTGCCTGATCAAAGGAAACCAGAGTGTCAACAGCAATTTTAAAATATTGATGTCTTTGGTGAATGTAGCTGATATACCAAACATGAATTGGTGCAACTACACAATAAGATCGTTGATGGATGCAGGCGAGGAATGGCAAACTAATCAATCAAAGATGTTCAGTGGACCATTACTGTTTCTAATGATATGTTACTTTGACCGAGTACAATTCAAAGGCCAAATTATGCAGAGTGCTTATCCAACCATTAGAATCTGGGACAAGGAGAGAATTGACAAGAGAGTCAAAGATGAGAGAAAGGTGGGCTTTGGTCCGGGAAAGGTGACAAAGCGAATAATAACAGTCGAAGAGGAAGACAAAGATGAAGAGGAAGCAGGAAAAGAAGATGAAGAAAATGAAGATGCTGAAATGTTGTCAAAGAAGGTAAATTTTAATACAACACTTTGTGATCTTAAAGACTATTTTATGTAACTTAAATCAATTGTTACATAACTATAGGATTTTTCCAAGGAGCCTGTAATCTTAATTCAATAACTATGTATCTTATGTATTATTAAACAACTATTATTATAATTTTTATAGGATTGTGTGAAGGAGATTATAGCTGTGCCACAAAAGTTTAGTTATGCTTTTGTGGAATTCTCAAAGTTGCCGTCAACCATTGCAAAAAAGTTCCCCAATTCTGATATCTTGAAAAAGATATACTTGACCACAGCTGATTACTTCATCAATCAAGCAAATGAAAATCAAGCAAAAGGAACTCAACGATTATCAGAGAAGTGTGTCCTTGAGGAAGATGATGACTTCTTTAATGAGCCTGGAGTTATGGAAGCCCTTAAGAGACTAGAGAAAGCAGCATTCCTGAAATTTTTAATGCCTTCATTTGACATAGGAATTGAGTTTAACATGTCACAGGGTGAAGGCACATCAAAAGTGGATGTAGAAGCTGCGAAGACTGAAATTGCTACTGATGTACAAGATGTGATGACTGAAACTGTTGATGGAGTGGAAGATGTGATGATTGACACCGTTGCTGGAATGACTGAAACTGTTTCTGTTGATGGAGAAGTGAATGGTAAGGTTGAAGTGGCTGGAGTGGCTCAAATGGCTGCTGAGGAAGAAGTGACTGGTGATGATGGAGAAGTAAACAAGGAAATTGATAATAAGCAAGAGTAAGTTTTATTTTTTTCTTATGTAATTCATTAATACTTTTAACTAATAAAATAAACTTAACATTATATTATTTTTTACAAAGGAGTTTTGGTCTAAAGCCATATACCAGAAAGAGAAAGCTTCGAAAGTTAGGTGATTCAATTGTCAATTACAGATCACCTTTTCTGAAGAACAATAGAAGGCTATGCAAGGAATTTAGCGGAGATGAAAAGATTGTTCTTGATTGGGGATTCTCAAAAGAAGTTGAAAAGTAAGAAAAACTAATATTATATAATGTATTATTTCAGTATAAACACCATTTGATAATTAACTGTTTCAATTTGTTTGAAAAATATTATTCTGTTAGAGACTGTGTCTATCTAGATGAGGAAGGTGTGTTTATAAATCATGAGGAAATTCAGACACTTTAAGAAGGAAATGTAGACAACTCAATAATTGATGCATTCACTAAGATTCTGAATGACAGAGAAGAATCAAATAAGTCTACAAAGCGTGCCTTCATTGCGTCAACCCAAGTATATGTATGTATATTGTTTTCTTGTAAAATTGTAAAATAAAGTAGAGAACTTCAGTTTCTATATTTTCCTAAGAGTGACTCAATTTGAATGTGCAGGCAATGTTTGATTTTGCATCCGGTGACCCAATAGAAAATATGGTTGACAGATTGCAAAAAGAAATAAATGAAGCTGCAACAGATGTCACAAAATTAGATATAGTAAAATGTCATTAATATTTAATTTTACATAATTCAAGTGTAAAAATACAAGTCAAATTTGGTAATCCTTATATATATACTGCAGATTCAATCCAAAAATAAATGAATTGCTTATAATACTGCAGATATTGTTTCCCATTCACAATCATGAGCACTATTATATCTACTGCTTTTACACAATAAACAACATTGTTGATGTAATTGACAACCGGATGCTTCCAGATGGGGTGAGCGTTGAGGACAAATATGGCAAAACTTTGAAGAAAATGGTAAAAATTCAATACAATGTTTTTGGAAATAAGAAATCATATTATTCCATATTATTTTAATTCATTAATGTTACTTCTTGTATAGCATGAAGGATTCAAAGCCTTCTGTGAGAAAGTGCAGATTTCAAGCACAACAAGTTGGGTCCCCAGAATCTTATACATGCCATGGAGACATAATAGCAATCATGTTGACTGTGGAGTGAGTATATACTTTGCGTCACTTGGAGACGTTTCGTGGGCAAGGACGTGTATGGGATTCTGGATTTGCAACTGCTGCCACAAATGATGGAATAAAAGCTCAAAATGAAACCATCCAAAAGATGAGATTGATGTATGCAGCTCAAGTTTTACTGTCAAAATTTAACCTCCAAACCATCATATCATACTTGTTAGTCCTGTAAGTTGTATCATGCACAACAAGATCTCCAAACCTCTCATAATCAGATCTCATTTGACTATCTCTCCAGAAAAAACAAGTCAGTATACCATCAACCAACTCAAAATCAAAGAAAAAATCACATTCCACTTCAGCCCTTTTCTTAAATATACCAATCAAAGTGTTCGAATCAGTACCATCAAACGTTTTACTTCTTTCAGATTCTAGAACGTTATAAGCATCATGTTTCGTGAATCCAAGAGAACTAACACCACCAGCCTCTTTTTGAAGCATCATGTGAACATCTGAAACCTTTGTTCCACTCTCCTTCATCAACATAATAAATTCAAGATACTCACGATCAACGCCTCTATGTGATTTCAGCAGGTGTCTTTGACCAATTTCACAGAAAGCATGGTTGTGATCAATAATATGCTTTGAGACAGTCCATTCACCATCACTACTAATAGAAAACTGTAACATCGTTTTACAACCAGTACGATAATCTAACTTGGTATACATTTTGTTTTCGGTGCCCTTTTGTAGTTTCTTCCCTTCATTCCAACAACAATAAGACTTCATAGTCAAACTTACATTCCCACTCCTAAACCTCTGTCTGCATCTACGAATACCAAATCCATTTTCAAAAGCATGATCATTGTAAAGTTTGTAAGCACCCTGTTCACAATTGACACTAAGCCCAACAAGTGATTTACTCTCAGTTGACTGGTGAACATTTTCCAATGAATCTGCCAATTTATAAAGCATATATATGAAAAACGATCAACAACTACATACTGTCACTATGTTACATTAAATTAAAAAACAGTTACATATCCGAGAACACAAGTTACACACAAATGAGACGCGAGTTAAATACCATCGAACGGAATTACAACCAAAATGAAATGAAGTTACATGACAGAATAAATACCTCTGCGGAGAAGATATAACAATTTAGAAGCTTTTGAAATAGTATCTTCTTCTCCTGAACATAAAATCAAAACTATGAATACTCATACAATCGAAATTCTCAAGCAATGGTATAAAACAGAGAACAAAAGATATTAGACAACATGAAAAATTTATAAAAAATAAACCAGCTGATCAATTCATAAAACACGAAAAATTTATACTTACTGATCAATTCAACATCAACCAGCTGATCAACTTCGAAATCATTATCATCAATTGAATGATTAATGTTATCGTGTGTATCAGAAGCAAAAAGAGCAGAATCGTCGACAGAAAAATCCATCTAAGAACCTTAGAAACGAATCGAAGAGATCGCAGAGCGGAGAGAAATCAGTTATCCATGAGCTGAAGATTCGATTAATGAAAAGAGCTAATCTAATTTTTTTAATAAGCAAAATGACGCCGTTTACGACCGGTATACCATGCGGATGAGGATGCGGGGTTGATGAGGAGCTCCACTGGTGGACTGGGTCCCTCTGCGAGAGGGTGTGCGCCTAAAACAAGAAGGTGGGCTTTGGGAGTCCGTATACCCTGCTAGGGCTGTGCAAGAACCGTATACCCTCGGCGAACGATTTTCCTGACAATCCTGGTTTAATCTACTGCGGCGGTGGCAGAGTTGCCGCCAGAGGATTCGATGTCATCGTCGTTCCTCACTCTATCTCTCTCTCTAGGGTTTTTACTTAATTAATTCTATCAAATAGTTCCTAATTAATTATACAATGGTGATAATAATTCCTAATCAGGAATAGTTGGAAGATAGACTAATCCAATATATTTCAACAGGCCTCAATTTCTACCAACCTGACATTTCTTTACTACTACGCACTACGTATAAAATAGCAGGACCTGTCCAATAGTGTCCTCTCCACTTCAACAAATAAGGCACGTCATTCACACTTCAACAAATACTACTCCGTTCTACGTATAAAACAGTTGGACCTGTTCAATAAATTTTGGACAATTATTTTAACTAGTTATTATATTTATATACAGGAATGTATTCAAAATTTCTACAATATATGTAATATTTTCCTAAAATTTTCATACTTTGATTAGATTCGCCCCCCTTACCTTTTAGTTTTCAAATTGATTTATATTCTTACATGATGTAATACTTACTTGGAGATTTAAAAGAAGAAACACCTAAGATAATTTACATAAATTAAATAAATAAAAAATAGAACAACTCATTGTTTAAGATTTATGATACTTATTATATAAAAATTCTTAGTTTTGTAATGTTTAATTATCTTTATTCGATAACTAGTACTCAATTTTGTAAAATATATAACAAACAATATTAAATACCAGATACACTAGTCACACAGTTTACAAACGAAGTGAAGTGAGTCCAAAATATAAATGTTTATTGACATTAAATTACACAATTCGTGTACTTCTTATGTTCTAAAAAGACTTTATTGCATAGAGAATAAACTTTAACTTATTTTAGCATTAATACAAATGTAATATGCACTATATATATGAATTACAAATATAATATTATTCTAAAAATAATAATCTCATAGATACTATTACAATATTAAGAAAACTCCTCGTGACTCATGCACACCCTCCTTGGTAGACAAAAATAAGATTGTAATTTAAAAACCAGTTCTTTATTTTTATAAAATTCATGTATTTAAATAATGTAGAAGTTGTTTTAAAAGTATTGGTTAATGTGTTCCTTATAAACTCTTTATCTTCAAATAAAATGTTATATATCCTTTTTAATTTCAAATTATTTTCCTTTTATTTGTCATTTTATTATGATTTAATTTATCGATACTTTTTTTCTAGAGCTCTTCGATTATAAAATTAAAGATATAGATTTAAATGTCGTCGTGTATGTATTAATGAATTTTTTTGAATAAAAATAACCGCAGAGTCTTACAATGGTAAAAGAATTCAGCCCGCTACACTAGCTAAAAAAATTCACACCAGTGAAAAAAATGACCCGCTACTCTAACAAAAAAATTCGCCGCCCTTGACTCGAAATCTTGGATCTGTCCGTGTTTATATACTACTAACTTATAAGTTTTATATTTTTATAAAAGTATTTTTAATAAGAAACATTTAAATATAATTTTCATACTCAAAATATATCATACTAATATTAAAAAATATCACTGATCAAAGATTCAAAGTAGACCGTCATTGACCAAGAAAAAAATCAATTTAGCAAACCTTCTTTTTGGGACAAAGGAGTATATATCACTTGTAAACGAGAGCGTGCATTATACAATCGGTTGTATCGTGCACACGTTACAGCCAGATATTAGAAGGTTAGAAGCATGCAATTAAATATCATGATCTCAACATAATATATTTGCTACAAATCAACTCATTCATTTAACTATATTATCATTGTATTATCATCAAAATATTTATTGTGAAAATTTTATAATTTAACACCAATACTCATTTGTTTTAAGCGATATGCTCACTTCTTTTAACATAAAATACTCGGTTGTACCGTGTGCACTGTACAGCCTGTTATATAGTATATTTTGATCTCGTAATCACCCCAAAACAATTTATCAAAAGAGAAACTTTATCTTCGGGGGAAGCATGGAGCTGCAACATGTGAGACCAGCCCATCCACCTATGGCGTTGTTTGGATGTTGGCGTGTTTGGCAAAACAGTTTTTTTTATAAATACTATCTACATCGTGTTTCGTAGAAAATGCTGAAACCCAAACAACCCCAAAAAATATCATTATTCTCCCCAATCTACCAAAAACCATCACTTTTTCTCCATATGTACGCTAATATGAATACTAAAAATACGTACGCAATCTTCAAAGAATTCACATCTGTAACTCAAATAGCCTTCAGTCGGTCTGAACACACCAGACCCTAATAACCAAGGATCCACCCAGACCTTGGATGTTTAGGCTAACCACAACTAGGGTTGGGTCCAAAAAATCGAAAACCGAAAACCGAATCAAATCATACCGAACCGTAGCCAAATAAAACCGAACCGCTAACAAACCGAAACCGAATGTAAAAAACCGAACCGAACCGTAGTTGTTTGGTTCGGTTTTGGTTTTTACCCTTCAAAACCGAACCGAATCGAACAAATCGAACTAGTTAAAATATACGGAGTAAAATTTATTTGTCCATTGTTAAGCATTAATCCTAACTAATCCTAATATCATTAATAGTTTTTGGTTTTATTGTGCTAGAGAAATAATGTTTATTATGTTTAGTTTAGTTTGTGAATTCATTTACACATTCATTGCACGTAATAATGCAGCTATACTGATAATATGTTTTTACTTGTTATTAGTATTAATTAACTTTTATTTTTATTTAACTTAAAGAATTCGTATTGATGAAACAATAAATATTTATCTCAACTATATCAAATATAACGTATATACTCATGAACTTTTTTTGAACTAGTCACAAACAATGTAAATTAATAATATATACTTTTATCTCTCTCGCATACTCATATAATTCATGACATATTTATTTATTTTCATTTTTATTTTATTTGTTGTAGTGTGCTTGCATTTTTTTTTTGGAAAACATCGAATTTTATTCAGACATAGTAAAAAAAAGGATTACAATAGTTCTTTCCTACGAGAGAAAAGGCGGACAGTTAAGGGAAAGGCTAAATTTCCCATACTAAGGTGGAGGCTAAAAGAAAGGTAGTATTGAGCCCAATTGTTCTCTCTGTTCTGTAGCCCAAGAAAGAATCCAAAATAGAGGTGGCCCGGTCTTGGGTATAATCTAATCCTTCCAAAGAATGTTGGTCGTTCAGTAGGCTGCGTTATTTCTTCCCCCGAACCCTAATTCTTCTTCAGCAGTTAGTGCGATTTCAGCCGGTATCTCTAAACAGAGCAGCGCTTCTTTTATCCTCAATGTAGGCTTTCTTCGCCCTTGTCGGTAGAGATGTTGCGGTGAAGAAGATGGGGAATGAGTCGGGGTTTCCGAGTGCCGATCTTGCAAGATGGTGTGCCACTACATTGGCCTGGCGTGGACGATGACTGATACTGATGCTATTTCTTCTCCTCAACTCGTTGATAGATTCAACCCCGCTCCGTAAGTAGTCTGGAATTTTTAAAGATCCTCTTATCATTTTAACACTTACTTCCGAGTCCGTTTGTGCCTGAAAGTGACCTAACCCATTTCGTATCATGATTTCCATTGAGGTACGGATGGAGGCGAGCTCGGCGTGAAGGGCGTTATGTGCGGAGATCCGGAAAGAGGTTGCCTGTATGAGATTTTCAGATCTGTCGCGAAGGATAGCTCCACCTCCTGCATTTCTTGAAGTAAACGAAGCGTCACTATCGAGGGTAAGGTCTGTAGTATTATCAGTGCACCACCTTATAAGGTGTTTTGAGACAGATTTGATATTTTTGATGTATGGCACAAGACCATCCGAGTGAAGCTCTGGGTCGAACTGGAATCCCTTTTTGATTGCATTGCTATAAATCCAGTCTCTTGTGTATGATTTTATAGCATTAATGGTGTTATTTATGGAGAAATGTTTGTTGTCCCTCACATATGCGTTGTATGCTTTCCATACAACAACAACATCCAAGCCTTAGTCCCAAAAGATATTGGGGTCGGCTAACATGAATCGATACATGATATCACAACCAAAAGGAAAAGAAGGAATAAAGATAAAAAGATAAGCTATTATTAAAAGATAATATAAAAAAGATGAATATATATAGAAATGATAAAATAAAAAGGCTGCAAATAATGCATATATATATAAGGATAAAAAAACTAGGAAAAAAAAGATGAGGGAAAAAGATTATCAAGATCACTCCTTCACGTGAATACACGCCCTCCACTTAGTTCTCTCCAAAGTCATGCCCTCATCCAACCCCAGAAGAAGCATATCACTTTGAACTCCCCTAACCCACGTCTGTTTGGGTCTTCCTCTCCCTCTCTTCCCTGCCTCTTCTCCACACATCTCAACTCGCCTAACAGGTGCATCACTCGGTCTTCTACGCACATGACCAAACCACCGTAGGCGCGACTCCCGCATCTTGTCTTCAATAGGTGCTACTCCCACCCTTTGTCTGATTGTCTCATTCCTCACGCGGTCCTTCCTAGTATGCCCACACATCCAACGCAGCATGCGCATCTCTGCCACACTCATCTTTTGAATGTGACATTGTTTCACCGCCCAACACTCTACGCCATACAGTAATGCAGGCCTAATTGTTGTCCTATAAAATTTACCCTTCAGTCTAGTCGGCATACCTCGGTCGCATAGAAATCCTGACGCACTCTTCCACTTCATCCACCATGTTCTGATTCTATGGGATACATCTCCATCTAACTCACCGTCCTTCTGAATTATGGAGCCCAAGTAACGGAACATATCGTTGACTGATATCTCCTTACCATCCAGAGTAATTCCGCTATTACCACTACTTCTACCTCCACCAAACTTGCACTCCATGTACTCTGTCTTGCTCCGACTTAGTTTGAAACCCTTATTCTCCAATGTTTGTCGCCATACTTACAACTTTGCTTTAAGACCTGACTGCGTCTCATCAATCAATACAATATCGTCGGCAAACATCATGCACCACGGTATATCGTCTTGAATTGACTTCGTAAGTTCATCCATGACTGTGGAAAATAAGAAAGGACTCAAGGCCGATCCTTGGTGCACTCCGATAGTAATAGGGAACTCTTCAGTCCTCCCTACACTAATACGAACACTTGTAGTACAATCCTCATACATATCCATGATGATGCTGATATACTTGCGTGATATGCCTTTCCTAGTTAAGGCCCACCAAAGAACTTCTCGAGGTACCCTATCATATGCCTTTTCTAAGTCAATGAACACCAAATGCAGATCCTTATGAGCATCTCTATATTTCTCCATAAGTTGACGAAGAAGGTGAGTAGCCTCAATTGTTGAGCGACCAGGCATAAAACCGAATTGATTCTCTGAAATCTTCACAGTCCTTCGAAGTCTTTGCTCAATCACTCGCTCCCAAAGTTTCATGGTGTGACTCATAAGCTTAATCCCTCGATAGTTGGCACATTCTTGTACATCACCTTTATTCTTAAATAAAGGGATAAGAGTACTCTTCCTCCAACTCGTTGGCATCTTGTTGTTTCTCCAAATCATGTTGAAGAAACTTGTTAACCACTCGACGCCTCTCTCTCCCAAACTTCTCCGAGCCTCGATCGGTATGCCATCTGGCCCCATTGCTCTTTTCCGTCCCATCTTCCTCAGAGCTTCTTTAACTTCCGTTGTTTGGATCCTTCTCACACAATCACGGTTAACCATACAATCTGGTATGGACAAATCGCCGATATCTTGCGTTTTGTTCCCGTTGAATAGTGTATCAAAGTATGACCTCCACCTCTCTTTTATCTCTCCGTCGTCCATTAATATCCTCTGATCAACATCCTTCACACACTTAACTTTTGCAATATCTTGAGTTTTGCGATCACGAAGACGAGCAAGTCTATAAATATCTAGTTCTCCTTCCTTAGAGTCCAACTTTTCATACAACTCATTGTTCACTTTCCCTCGTGCTTCCCTTACGGCTTTCTTTGCTTGTCTTTTAGCCTCCCTGTATGCTTCTATGTTCTCATCACTCCAATTTGTCCCCAACTTTTTGTAGCAATCTCTTTTGTTCCTTATGGCTTGTTTCACCTCATCATTCCACCAAGATGTGTCCTTTTTAGGTGGCCGACATCCTTTAGATTCTCCAAGTACCTCCTTTGCCACTTTGTTAATGGTCAACTCCATGGATAACCACACATCATCCACATGTGTTTCATTATCAATACGCCATACATCTTCACCGACCATTTTGTGTGTAAAGCTTTGTTGAAGATCTCCCTCTAGCCTCCACCACTTTATCTTTGGCTCCACTTGTTGTTTAACTTGTCTTCTATGGTTCTTACCTCGAAAGTCAAGCACAAGCAACCTATGCTGAGTGACAACACTCTCACCTGGAATAACCTTACAATCAGTGTAGCTAGTTCTCCCAATGGTCCGTACTAAGAAGTAGTCAATTTGGGTACTATTAGCTCCACTTTTATAGGTTACAAGGTGAGAGTCTCTTTTCTGAAACCAAGTGTTCATTATAGCCAACTCATACATCAAGGCAAAATCCAAAATGTTCTTTCCCGCCTCATTCCTAGTGCCAAAACCATGTCTGCCATGAATATTCTCAAAGTCATCACGACTCGAGCCCACATGCCCGTTGAGGTCACCTCCTATGATCAACTTCTCTCCCCTTGGCACTCGTCGCACCACGTCTTCAAGATCTTCCCAGAACTGTTGAGTTGTAGATGCATCCAATCCCACTTGTGGTGCATAGGCACTTACCACAGACACAATCTCACCTCTTATCACCAATTTAATGCTCATGATGCGATCGTTCTTCCTGAAGACTTCTACCACATCCTCAACATAGTCACGCGCCACAATAATGCCTACCCCATTTCTAGTCTTATCTCTCCCCGAATACCACAACTTAAAACCTCCGGGATTAATCTCGCGTGCTTTCTGTCCAACCCATTTAGTTTCTTGCACACACATAATGCTGATATTCCTTCTGCTCATAACCTCGACTACCTCAGAAGATTTCCCTGTAAGAGACCCAACATTCCATGTCCCAAAACGCAATATAGCATTCCACCTTCTGTTCTTAGCCCCATCTCGGACCCCACCATGCCCTTGCATATTTGACATCATCCCCGGGCAATGGGATGACGCGCCGCTTCTGGGCGGCGACCTAGCAACCTTAGCATTCTTATCACCACACCCAGGTCTATCAAGTGTAGCGCGCCCTTGCATATTTGACACCACCCCCAGGCGGAGGGATGACGCGTCACTTACAGGTGACGACCTAGCATTAGCGATTTTCATATTTCGATTCATGTCATGTGATGTGACTAGGTGATACTGTTGGCCGTCACACGCCTACCACAGCACCCTCCTCCTTTATCCTGGCTTGGGACAGGCATGATACCAAAAAAATGATATCATGGCGGAGTTCGTTGTATGCTTTCCATACGTTCCATAAAATAATCCCTGGCATTGCTTGACGAATGATATTATGGATTGTAGGACTTTTACCCCCCAACCACCATAAGATCATTGTTTGCCTTAATTCTGCATTGTCAGTTAACCGTACCTGCAAAATAGAAGAAAAGTAGACCCAAATAGGTCTAATTAGAGGGCAAGTGAATAGGCAGTGGTTCATGGTTTCCTGGTGCTGGCAGCAGAAGGGGCATCTAGTTGCTAGGCTAATTCTGAATCTGGATAGGTTTTCTGGGAAGGGTAGAATTTGGTTGTGTACAGAGACAATTCGTTCAAAATTTCAATTATGTGTTTGTATAGACAAAATAAGCGTGTACACCAAGGTGTACACGGTTGAAATGTGTACACCAATAACGAGTCGTGTAATCATCTAACCATTTATGTTTCAATGCGTCATTAGTTTCACAAGCACATGTATATTATAGGTGGACCACGTCTTCACATCGAAACAAGATTTGAGGAGACAAGATTTTTATTTCAAAAGAGAATGTTTTCTAGTTCTTTCATCGATGACTTTTTACCACTTTTGGTCCCCAACTATAATATCAATGACACTTTTGATACTAAATTTTAAATATTTACATTTTTATACTTTCGATTATTGTGTAAGAGACACGTTCTTTCCACTTTCATAAAAGTTACACTTTTGGTCCAACTATTATCATACTGACTTTTGTAGTCTTCTACTTGTTAATGCAAAATTATAGCAGAAGGGTTAAAAGTGTCAATTTCACAATACTTAGGAGACTTAATGTGGAGAACTTTAATGGTTGCTAAAGTGTTGCTCTCACAATATTCGTAGGGTCAAAAGTAGGGATGGATTCGGTTCGGGCCACCCGGCCCGTGACCCGGCCCGGCCCGGTACTGTGCGGGCCCGGGACCGGCCCGGTCGGGCGGTCCGGGACCGGGTATAGACCCGAACCGATGGGAAGGGGCGGGGCGGGCTCGGTTCTGGTTTTTTGTGACCTGGCCCGGGTCCGGGTCCGGGTCTATTTTTAAAAAAAAATGGTTTGGGCTCCTACTAGCCGTTGGGGGTGGGGCTGGGGACAACCCAAACGGCTATATAGCCGTTGGGTGGGGTAAAGGGGGGTCCGGGGGGGTTGGCTGGTGGGGGTGGTGGGGGTGGTGGGGAGGGGGGGGGGGGTAAAAAAACCTATAAATACTCCTAATCTTAAACATTTTTTCATATCTCTTCTCCAATTCTTCCTAAATCCTATTCTTAACTCTCTACTCTCTAATTCTCTTATTCTCCATTCTCCAATATATTATATTTATTATTTATAGTTTATATTAATTATCTACTTATATAAACTATAAATAGATATAAATAGTATTATATTACTTATATTTGTTATCTAATTATATATTACTTATATATTTATTATATCTATTAATATAGTTGGAATTATATCTAATTAATTTGAAGTCATTCTATTACTCCCATCCGAAAGACCGAAAGTCCGAAAGAGGTACGAAATTATTCTATTATTTACACTTGTTTAATTACTAGTTAATTTGCTACATTTGACTCTTGTTTAATAGTTAGATAAATAGTTAATTAGTTTTTTACAATTTTTTATTAATTGCTACATTTGACTCTAGTTTAAAAAATATGTTGTACACAAAACTAGTTAATTCACTACTTAATTTGCTATAACTCGAATTAATAGTTAGATAAATAGTTAATTAGTTTTTTACAATATTTTATTAATTGCTACATTTGACTCTAGTTTAAAAAATATGTTGTACACAAAACTAGTTAATTCACTACTTAATTTGCTATAACTCGAATTAATAGTTAGATAAATAGTTAATTAGTTTTTTACAATATTTTATTAATTGCTACATTTGACTCTAGTTTAAAAAATATGTTGTACACAAAAGTAGTTAATTCACTACTTAATTTGCTATAACTCGAATTAATAGTTAGATAAATAGTTAATTAGTTTTTTACAATATTTTATTAATTGCTACATTTGACTCTAGTTTAAAAAATATGTTGTACACAAAACTAGTTAATTCACTACTTAATTTGCTATAACTCGAATTAATAGTTAGATAAATAGTTAAATAGTTTTTTACAATTTTTTATTAATCGCTACATTTTTTAGATGGATCGTCCTAGATATTCGGTTGATATGGGTAACCTCGAGCGCAACCGAACGAACGAGCTTGCGAGGAAGAGATCCCGCAAAGGTAAATCACATATCGGCTCTTCATCTCAAAGTCAAGATGATTTTGATACGGGTTACGTAAGGAGGGATGGGGATGCGATGACCGACGAACAACTAGAACAAGAATTGCACCGACATAATTCCCGCTTTTTTCAAGACCAACCGAGGACCATTGACGAAGAAGAGCTCGAGGACGAGGACGACGATGTGGAGGAAGCAATTCCGGAGAGCCACGACGACGAGGAGGAGGAGGGTGGCGGCAGCCATGACGCCGACCAAGCAGCCTCATCCCAAACAGGTACAAAAAAAAGTAAATCTGAATTAATGGCTAATAATTTTTCTAAGTGGAAGGACCCGAACACCGGGAATTGGACCGCAACTTGCAATTGGTGCAAGAAAAACTATAGCTTGGGGATTTCCGGCGGATACGGATCTGCCACAAGACACCTTAAGTCCAAACACCCGGTGGAGTATGCAAAATTAGGCGGCGGAACGGGGAAACAAACGCAAATATCGAGGTTTGCAAATAACCAACAAGCTTTTGGTAATTTCTCATACAATGATGCACAAAATTTGACAGGTATGGCTAACTTACTTGTTGAAGAAAATTTGCCTTATTTGTTTTCTGAAAGTCTTGCTTTTCGTGATTATGCACAAACTTGTTTAAATCCGCAATATAGAGGTTATAGTCGCAAAACGGTTAAGAAAGAAATTTCAAGGCTTTATGGTGCGGAAAATGTAAGGTTACAAAATTATTTTGCAAACTTTGATGGACGTGTTACTGTATGTTCTGACATATGGGAGGATACTTATCATAATTTACATTATTTGGGTCTGACTGTACATTATATTGATAATGATTGGCATATGCATAAACGTGTTCTTGCTTTCCGTGAATTTAATGATCGTCACACCGCTGAACATATTTATATTTTGATTGAACGTATTTTAATTGAGTATAATTTAATTGATAAGGTGTTTGCTATTGATTTTGATAATGCTACTAATAATACTGCTGCTATTCCTAGATTGCGTGAATTGTGTGGTTCTACTTCTTTGATGGGTAGATTTTTTCATCAACGATGTGCATGTCATGTTCTAAATTTATGTGTGCAAGATGGTCTAAAAGCGTTGGGAGCATCGTTGGAGGTAGTCAAGGGGGGGATTAGACGTATTTGGGGTAATGGACACCTTAGGAAAAAATGGCATGATTATTTGATAGAAAGAGGTGAGAGATATGTGGCTTTTCCAAAAGATTTGTCTATTCGTTGGAATAGTACCTATAAGTTAATTGGAGTTCTTCTTAGATATAAACAACATTTTCCTGCTTTTATGAAACAATATGATAACTATATTATAAACTCGGCTGAGATCGACACCTGTGAAAAAATTTGTAATGCTTTGATATATTTTAATAATGCAACTGAAACTTTTAGTCATGTTTATAAACCTACCTCAAACCAATTTATTCGTGAAGCTGTTAATCTCGCCGGTGCTTTTTCAAATTTTGAGAATGCTGATTATGTGAGTTATTTTACTGGTTTTATGAAGGAAAAGTTTTTAAAATATTATTCACATATTCCGCATATTTATGGTATTGCATTTGTTCTCGATCCTCGTTTTAGACTTGGTTCTTTAGAAGAATGTTTGAATTATTATTATGCTGCTTTTTTTTGTCCTTGGCAATGTATGAGGACAACCCAATTGATCCGAAAAAAGAATACAACGAGGTTAGTGATATATTTTATGCATTATTCAATGAGTTTCATGCACAATATGGCAATGCGCCCCCTCCCCCGACACAAACATCATCTAAAGGAAAATCAATTTTCAAATCTACGTTTGCCAATCTTATTAAAAAAACAAAATCAACTCCTGCTACACAACAAAGCACAATTAATGAGATTTCTTTGTATTTAACTTATGATGTTGATTTTGAAGAAGATGATGATTTTGACGTACTAAACTGGTGGAAGGGAAAAGAAAGAATGTTCCCGGTTTGAGCAAAGATGGCTAAGCAAGTGCTATCAATGCCGGTTTCAACGGTTGCCGTGGAACAAGAATTTAGTTCGGCCGGCAATGTTCTAACACAAACCAGAACGAGGTTGAGCGCTGAATCTCTTGAGATGCTTATATGCTACCACGATTGGTTTAAAGCAGCACGTAGAGCTCAAGAAATTGACATCACTCCATCCCAACACTTTATGGATGAATCTACAGAGGGTGACTCTACCTATGCCGGAGATTCCGATTAAAAACAATTATAGTTCCTATTTAATTTTCAAATGTAGTTCCTATTTCATTTCAAATAAATGCACTTGAAGTTTGTTTTTTAATACTTGTATAAAACTATAAAGTATAAAATATAAATTAAAAAAAAAATATTTAACCGGCCCGGCCCGGCCCGGCCCGGCGGGTGGCCCGACCCGTGACCCGGGCGGGTGGCCCGGCCCGAACCGGACCCGTCCAACCCTCGGGCCGGTCCCGGGCCCATCTGATACGAACCGGCGGCCCGACCGGGCCTAGGCCCGGTCCGGGCCCGACCCGGCCCGAATCCATCCCTAGTCAAAAGTGGGAAAAAATCAAAGTGCAGTATCAAAAGTATTACTAACACTATAGTCAGAGGACAGAAAATAAGAAAAAGTGTGTACCAATAAACAATCTAAGCAAAACCAGATTTCTGTCCTGCAGTACAGGCTAGGAATGAATTAGTTTTGGTCCTGGATTTAAAAAAAGGTTCAAAACCAATCTAAAACTGACCTAAAGCCAGGTGGGTAAACTGGAACGGTCATATACCCTTCTATATGGTTATATTGATACTGGTTTTACTAAAATCGGGCACTAGAGTACCAGACTAGACCAAATTCATCTCTACTATACAATTTCCTTATCCAAAGCTGAAGAATATTAGTGCATGTACTCGTATAAATGAACAAGTAAACATAAGATTGTTTTGTAAAACATCAAAGCTCTTAAAACTTGAGCAATTTCTTCAATGCCTTGAAATCATACATTTCTAGAATAGCGTATATTACATTCATTTTTTTAAATAATTCGTTTGAAATGTTAAGAATGACACGTGTCAATTATAAATACCAGTTTTAAATCCTATGGCCAGGCTTTGGAAAAAAAATAATTTGTTACTTATACAAAAATCTCTTCATTATTATAATGTTACTAATAATGTAGTCATGTAGCACTTGGCATTTTATGTCTGCTAATTAGTTTCTGCTTCAAGTGAAACCTCTACTTTGCTTCCTGTATGTATGCGCTTCACCACTTGAGCCAGGTGGATTCAAACCATATTCGCTCGACGGGTTGCTATACTGACCAGTGCTGCCATAATCACGGCTTTCCAATGCCATTTTCCTGAATTTCTTCATGTCATCATTATATTGTGCCGTGTCGTAATCTGAACTTTCATAAGAACTGTATCCCATGCTGTGTCCTGGTGCTACCCCTTCACTGAGATCAGACAGGGAAACTTGTCCTTCCAAAGCTCTTACAACCTGCACAATCCCAATGGTTGCATTCGTTTGTCAAAACTTCACTTACCATCCCATGTCAAAAGTTTGCATTATGGTCTTAAAGTGAAAGTGCACATGGCCTGCTACAATATAAATCTTGCAAGAAAATTCCTTACTTTTGGTCCCATGATTGTTATGGAATTTTCATCCCTAAATTTCATTTTCTGCTTTTAATCTATGATTATGGATTCCTTGCCGCTTTCACTCTTGTTCTTATTAATTACCCGACAAAAAGTAAACATGCACGGACATTTGCAGGATAATTAATCAGAACCATTGTTCTAAAAATCGGCCTAGGCGGTCCGATTAATCGGCCTAGGCGGCCTAGTCGGCCATAACTGTAGAGGCCGAGTCGGCCGAGTCGGCCAAAAAATCGGCCTAGTCGGCCAAAAAATCGGCCTAGTCGGCCGCCTAGGCGCTAGGCGCCCCTCAACCGCCCGACTAGCGCCTAGCGAGTTTTAGAACAATGATCAGAACGATTAAAAGTGACAAGAAATTTGTACTAATGCTCTTGAGGTGAAAACATGAAAGTCAGAGAATGAAAACGTAGTGATTAGTGGAGGGACCAAAAGTGGAATACTTTAATCCTGTAATGAGAAATGACTATAATAACAATCTCAAAGGGATTGGCCTCCTGTGGGGCCCAATAATGATGAGAAGGTGATACTTTTTATCACGTCTATTGAAAGAGTAATAATTCAACTACACTCCTACATAAGAAAGTCGCCACAAGGCATTCAGTGCAGAACATTGCCAGTATGAATTTGAATTTATTCATAGAGTTGACTAATTCTAAGAAATCAATTCACACTATAATTTCTTAGAACAGACCTGAAAATAGCTTGGGTTACATGATGAATGATGATGATGACGATGATGATAACTGATTTTACAGACACAGACATCTTTTATGTTTGGATACCAAAATAAAATGTTCTGGAGTTCAGGCACACATTCATTGACTGGCCAAGATTATCTGATGTTAACTTTTTTTTTGGGGGGGGGGGGGGGGGCTTCGGTAAGTACCTGGTTCATTGTAGGACGACGCTTAGCTGAGTGTTGCACACAAGAAGCAACACAAGCAACAACACGAGCCATTTCGTTTTGGCTGTACTCCTTCCCAAGCCGTGGATCCACAAGGGCATTGAAGTTTCCTTCTTCAAGAGCTCGAGTGAGAACTGGCCTTGCCTGTGAACATTCAGCCAATTTAGTTAGGATCTTAAATCTATAACACAAATGAAAAAAGCAAAGGCATGTTAGACAAATTAAAACAGAAAAAAGAAAATCAGATAACCGCTCACCCAATCTAACAAGCTATCATCCATGACAGTTTGACTAGAGTCAAAAGGCCGCCGCCCAGTAATCAGCTCTAAGAGCACCACTCCGTATGAGAATACATCTGATTTTTCAGTTAGTTTTCCTGAAGATGCATATTCTGGGGCCAAATACCTAAAATTGAAGCCAACGTTTATGGAAGTATGAGGAAAACATAATACTCCCTCCGTTCATTATTAATCGCAAAGCTTTGGCTTTTGAACTATTCACACACCTTGCTTTGAACATGCTTTTCTACAAATAAATATAATCAATTATTTTATATAAAATATGATTAAACTGCTCATGCTGTGAATTTTAAATATATTGACTTTTTATAGCTTTTGCCAATATATAATTAGATATAATTGTGGTCAAAGTCTTGCTTTGGCAAACGTGGAAGTCAAATTGTTGCAACTAAAAAAGAATACAGGTGGTACAAAAATGGAAAACAAATACCTAAACGCAGCAATAGGCATCATACTAGCAGTCAAAGTATTTATTATTAAGGCTTGAAACCCAACCTAAAAGGAAAATGACTTCATAGCATTATATACGTAATAGTCCATGGGAAACGAGGAAGTCAAACTGTTGCAACTAAAAAAGAATACACATGGTACACAAATGGAAAACAAATACCTAAACACAGCAATAGGCATCGTACTAGCAGTCAAAGTATTTATAATTAAGGCTTGAAACCCATCCTAAAAGGCAAATGACTTAATAGCCTAATATACTTAATAGTCCAAGGCCTTATACTTGAGTTTGTATCTGTATATTTGGCCGGTATAAGATGTTTAATGCCATTGACTTCAAAACAGACCGAAAATCATAATGTCACAGTAGGTGTGGATAAAAACCAAAATGGTACAATTTCAAACATGTCATACTCTTCAATCACAAAGCAGAAAAAAGTTAGCAAAGTGAGACATAAAAACTGCTTTTACCCAAATGAGCCCATTACTCGTGTGGAGACATGAGTGTTAGCATCAGAAGTTAATTTTGCAAGTCCGAAATCTGCTACCTGAAAGAATGAACAGTGCTTATTTAGCATAACAAGTTGCTCCAGTACATGTATCACTTGAATAAGTTAAGAATACACTAAACCACTTATGATCCATTAAATTCATAAAAAATCCAATCCATCCATGAACATTTTTCCATGGATGGATATTGGATCCATCCATTTTTTATTGTTTCTTCATGTACAGAAATTATTGAACAATTCATATCATATTTTAGGATATATAATTAAATCTATATGTATATACCATCATCAAGAGCTGATGCATATGAAAATTCAATGAGCCCACTAAATTTAGAAGATCCTTTAACTGTGGCTGGATGAAGTAAAAAAGGGAGAAAAAAGTATTCATGTGTATGATACAATTGGATGGACGGTGGATAAGTTGATTCTATTGTCACCCCATATCTAAAACATCTAACTAAAATGCATCCATGTGTAAAGTTAAACAGCAAGAATAAGAACAACACCTTTGTTTCAAAGTTGAACCCGAGAAGTATATTGGCAGATTTGATATCACGGTGAATGATTTTAGGTTGGCCTGCATATTTTATTTTAACAACCAAAATGCACTCCACTTAAAAGTTCAAACAGAGTTCACTCAATGAAAAAAAATTATACAAAAAATGAACTCACAGTCTTCATGAAGATATGCCAGCCCTTTTGCAGCACCTAAAGCAATCTTCACTCGCGCATGCCACTCTAAGGGAGGCCTTCCCTTTCCTGAAATAACTCAAGTGCTAGTAAGTAGGACTGTTTGTCTACTAACCAAACAGATCAGGTAAATATGTAAACTGAAAGGGAAAGAGAAATTCTTATTTGACAATATTTACTCCATGATGAAAAATTAGACATGCGATCATTACTTAACGAATGTATGTCATGCAGGAGTGTTTTCTTATAATGTTCTGATTTAAGGTACCCTAGCATTACTTGAAGGGGAAAAAGCTCACCATGTAAGTGGAATTCTAAAGTGTTATTAGGTACAAACTCATAGACAAGCAATCTCTGAGATCCAGAGATGCAATATCCAACCAAAGAAACAAGATGCTTGTGATGAACTCGGCTAATTATCTCAACCTCTGCCCGAAACTCACGCTCGCCCTGGCCGCTTCCGACCTTAAGTTGCTTAACAGCGACCTCTTTTCCATTTGTAAGGACCCCTTTATGCACATATCCAAAACCGCCTTGTCCAAGAAGGTTTGCGTCTGAGAAGCCATCAGTTGCGCTAACCAATTCTTCATACGTAAATGTGCTTTTTGTCATGCTTAAGGACATCCCGGGTGAGAGTGATGGTAGAAGTGAATTTGAAGACCCAGAATAATTGGATGAAGTTCCACCACTACCCGCGTGAGGTCGAAATGTATGTGAAGGTTGAGGGCCTTGAGGTGAAGGACTAGGAGACAGTGGAGGCCAAGGTGCATCTGAAGGTGGCGGATAATGCTTAGGAGGAACCACAACAGCAACATTTGTGGGTTGTGGAGCGTTTTGTGGCCATTGTTGTGCGGGGCCACCATATGCGTTAACTGCAAATGAAGTCATTCATTAGTATTCAAACTTGATGTTACATCTTAAAAGGTCATAGGAGGAGTCTAGTGTCTTATACACGACTTCATATCTTTTACAAGTGTGAGATAACTTAGCAATGAGTACTAGCTAGTGTAGATTTATGTAGTAGATAACCATATGTTAACACAGAGCTGTGTGTTATACAATGTGCATGTTAATTTTACAATATCAGATTTCTAATAGGACGAACATAGCAACTATTTCAATTTATCTGCTGTCTCTTGATACTTTCCATGCAAAGTGGATGTTTCCTGTGGTTATGCCAATTGTTTGTAGTTTCATCATGTTATTTCTTGTGTGAAATGTTGCAAGTGAAGGGCATCCAACATAAAAATGTAACGAAGCTTTTTTCCGTGAAACTAGTGTCTGATGTAATTCTAGATATTATTGTTGGGGTAAAATTAATGATGCTGACTATCTTCTGAGCCCCTTACAACCCCTTATGCAACTTACTTCACATGGAAGTAATCCAGTATGTTACTCAATGTTCTAAGAAGCGTTAGAGGAGAGGCAAAGTGAGACACCTTGGCTTGGTGGGGTTAGGTGGAGCATATTAGTATTGTTAAAGCAAAATTTGTGATTGCTTTTACAAATAGTCTATCACCATCCAAAACATTTCATTTCCAACAACCCCAGTTTACTCATCACCAAATAATTCATTCAATCATCATCATCATCATCATCATCAAGTAGCAAATTAAAGGCCTCGAATCTCCCTGAGGCATTATCCCATGTAAAAGAATTGTAAAAGGAATAAAATTCAAAAGGAGAAATTGCAAAAGACATATTCACATTTCACATCACAGCTTTCCAGCAGTAAAGCAGTAAACTTATCACCTTTATGTCCTGGAGGGGGTGGTGAATAGTAATCCACTGGTCCATGATGTCTTCTCCGTTTCTTCCTGCAGCATATGAACATCAAACTCAGCAGGACCAATACCAAGATTGCCCCAACGGCAATTCCCACTACTAAGCCCGTGGAGACTCCGCTATCTGGCGGGGGTTGCAATGGACGGGCGTTATGACTACTTCCTTCATTTTTAGGAGCTGGATTAGATCCTTTAGACCCAGAATGAGGCGGCGGCGGGGAAGGAGGAGATCGGGAGGGAGGACGTGAGTTGGTTGCAGGCGGGAGAGGATGCGACGGGGGAGACTTAGATGACGGCGGGTGGGTAGACGGCGTCGCCGGTGGTGGGTGGGACACAGACGACGGAGGAGGGGTAGCAGGCGGTCCGGGCGACGGGCGAGTCTCGGATGAAGGAGGAGGGGTAGAAGAATTTGCTGGCGACGCAGGGGGGCTAGATGACGGAGAAGGGGCAGAAGGCGTTGCTGGCGGCGGAGAAGAGACGGAAGGAACTGGAACTGAAGGTGGCGGCGAGGAAGGTGGCGGGGAAGCCTCAGAAGGGGGCGGAGAAGTAATGTTGGTTGGCGGCGGCGATGTGATGTTGGTTGGTGCCGGAGGCGGCGATGTGGGAGACGGCGATGCTCCCGGAGATGGGGTGGACATAATTCTTACATACAAACAAACATAGAAAGATGAGAGCGCATTTCCGAATATGATTTAGCTTCTCTGTATTCTGATCGATCCGGTTTCCTTTTTAGAAAGAGAAAATTTGGGAGAGAACCTAAAATGGAGACTTTCACAGTGATCACTAGAGTCAAAAGAATGAAGAAGAACAGAGCATAAAGTGAAGGGAATCATGGTGGGACCCATATGATTGGCGCGCGCATCTCTCCGCTTGACAAAAATTGGAAAATTCCATACCCGGACGGCCGGACCCCGCTAACAAATTAACCCTTAATAAATGTTTTAAAATTCTAAAATAGAACGGTCATGTTTTTATTTCTAAAATAGGACTAATTATTGTCATATTTAGAAAATATTATCATGTTTGAAGTTTGATACTGCCAAAACATGACAATAATTAGTCTTATTTTGAGAATAAAATTATGGTAATCCTATTTTGGAATTATTAAAGTGTTTTAGTCCTATTTTAGGTAATATCTCAATGTTGTATGGTTTAATATGGCGTTTTTGTATGTTGATTTACCTAAAAATGTGTTATACTGAGTACTCCGTATTTATTATATATTGTGGATAACTTTCCATTTTTTGTTTTATCAGTACCGTGTGAATCTCATATTTAAAGGGAAACGGTGCAAATAGGCTCATGTACTAATCAAAAAATGTCAAATAAGCCCTTATTTAGGAGTCTCTGTCCGGTCATCGCCATTTGGGGTGGTTCCCAGTGGAATTTTTTGATGAAATGTTTTAAGCATCTTATTCATCGAGTCTAGTTTACTCATACCAAATTTCAGCTAAAAATTCAACCGAGAAGGCATTCAAATGAATTCTTGAAAATAACTGCGCAGTTAGAATTGCAGTTATCTTCAAGAATTCATTTGAATGCCTTTCCGGTTGAATTTTTAGCTGAAATTTGGTATGAGTAAACTAGACTTGATGAATAAGATGCTAAAAAAATTTCATCAAAAATTTCCACCAGGAACCACCCTAAATGACGACGGCCGGACAGAGCCTCCTAAATAAGGGCTTATTTGACCTTTTTTGGTTAGTACATGAGCCTATTTGAACCTTTTTCCCATATTTAAATTTTATTTATGATTTGATCCTTTTTGGTTTGATGTGTTTTTTGTTGCACATTGATGGTCTTTCTCGTTAATTTTTTTAGATCTCTCTAAGAATTAGAAAACAATGAATGACCATATATAGACAAGAAATAACAATTAGAAAAGATATAGGGGTTTTTACCTAAATATTACTCAAATAAAGACAATTTTCAAAAATGTGATCACATTAACATTAGGACAAAGATGTAACTAAAAAGGTCATATTCATGTCATTTACAGATTTTAATGTAACTGTCCAATTTTAATGTCGCTATCAAATGTCACTGTCGCCACCGTCGATGTCACTGTAGCAGCCGCCCGTGTCACTGTAGTCGCCGCCCATGTCACCGTCTGTGTCATTGTGCCATCGTCCGTGTAATTGTAGTCACCGTCGCCGTTGGCCGCCGACACAAGCCACAGTGACACTGGCACTGACACCGCCCAGTTACCGCCGCCGGCACCGCTTCATCCAGCCCCTGGAGACCACCGACCCCACACCCCAGTGTGCACCATCCCCATTGCCCCTCCCTGGTGCAGCCACAAATCTATCCGGGCACCACCAGTGTACCCAAATCACCACTGACCGACCACCAACCACCACCGCCCAACCCCGGCCAGCCCCTCCCAGCCCCAACAAACCTCTTCTCCGACCAACTCCACCCCCTCCAGCCATCCAATCCCCGCCGCATGCCAACTCCGACCACCCTAACCAGCCCAAATCCACCCCTCCCAGCCCCACCTTTGACAGCCCAAACCATCCCCGACCACCGGCCAATGAGCCATAGTAGCCGCCCTCCCCCCAGATCTGGTCGCTTCCTGGTCGGCGTGTCAAATCTGAAGGACGGCAAGGCGGAGAGGCGTCAAATCCGAGCTCGCCGTCATCACATGGCGAAGCTCTTCGCCGAATTCATGAAAATCGTAGCCTTACGCAAAATATTGCGATGGATCAAAGATTGAGGCGTTGGTTCATATGCAGAAGTTCGCGGGTGGAGGTGCTGGTTCAATTTGATGAACACCAGAGATGCGTTGGAGAAGACAGTTTGATGAAGTGGGAGATGCGCTGAAGTCTGAGTTGAAGAACGGTTCGGCAAGGATGGGATGCGTTGAAGGTCACTTTTTTGTAAAGTTTTAAAATTGTGATATACTCTGTATTTGTCTAATGAAACCTTATAGATAATATTTGTGTCATTCTTTCAAAGATATAAATGTGATAAGGCTCAAATTGGAAACTATTGTTTTATGAGAATCTCATATTGGACACTAAGGTTTTAATTAAATCAAATTGGACATTATGATTAGATATGTATTTCATATTGGACACTGAAATTTCATAATTCGTAGTTTTTGGACACTCACTTATGATTCTCTTCTTTGTTTAATAAAAAAGGTTAGTCTTGCATTTCCTTTCTTTTTCGGTGAAAGTAAACCAATTTAATTATGTATATAATTTTGGAATATTTAATTTGAAGTTTTAGAATATATAATTTGATTTTAATTAATAACTTCTTATATTTAACAATTTAAAAAAATATTTAGGACTTTTCATTCATATGATTTTTATGGAACTTTAAGAAATATCAATTTATTAAATTGATTTAAAAATATTAAAGAATTCAATTACATTATAACAGATTTTCTTAATTGGAGCACCTAATTATATATTCTAAATCTAAATAAACAAATTAAGTTATTTTTATTTTTTAGGTACATAAAACCAAGAGAAAAAGGAATAATTATATCTTTCAAGGTGAAATCTTTGATGGGTGTCCGGAAATGACCAGGAAAACGTAAAATTTGATCAATTTAAAACTTTAGTGTCCGATATGAGACACACAAGTAACCATAGTGTCTAATTTGATCCATTTAAAACCTTAGTGTCCAATATGAGATTCTCAAACAACCATAATGTCCAATTTGACCATTATCCCCTTATACGGAGTATGATTTTAACAACATTTACATCATTGCAACTGATCAAGTATAGATGAAGTATATGTGCTAAGTCATCATTAACAAATAATATAAACATTAAACAATCGGAGTAATTTCTTCTTGTACACACATTTTTGTTTACGCCTACTACAAAAGTCTATGAACAGACAATTTTTTTGTCTATGAATAACTTATTCACATAAAAAGAAGGAAAAATGGAAACAAATAATCCCACCTTTACGCGGTCTGCTTTAAACGGTCCATTTATTTGATAATCCATAAAAAAGCCAACCTTTATATAATATCTTCCCACTTTGGTCCGGATGACTTTCTACCGGCTACATCAGTCTATTTTTAAAACAATGGCCATTTGACTTGAAACAAATTTTACCCTAAATGTTTTTTACCTTCAATTAAATATTACTCTGTACCTTAGAATTAAAATTACTTACGACTATTGAACGGGCTGGGAGATGGAGAAGCGCCGATGAACGTCAGACGATGGAAGAGAAAGCTGGCAACGGTGACAGAGGACGACGTCTTTCGCCATTGAGTTTATTACAGGTAATAATTTAGAACTCTGCTAACTACAAATCACTCCTTAACTCTTTCACTCCATTATCAGACTTGTATAAAGTGGAATGTGTTTGATAAAATTCCCTATTGAATTTTTAGAGAAATTAGCTGCCTTTTGACTTAGTAATTAGCATAACGTGTGATAAAATGTGCTTATAAATGTTAGTGTTTTGGGATGGCTTCTTATTAACAATCATGAAATGATGTACTTTTTAATGTGCTAAATATATTCATTCATATGCAGGTTGAATGGCTGAAATGAACCATGTCACTTTAAGAATCTGGCATGGTGGTTTGTTTAGGAAGAAAAATGATGCCTTAGTTTATCTGAATGAAAAGAATGGGAGTTTTGAGGTAGACCCTCATGAACTATGTTGGTTTTGGTTGGAAGAATTGGCAAAGAAGTGTGGTAGTTACAATGTTATTGAAGAAATCTTTTACTTGCTACCTGGTCTGAGCTTGGATGATGGATTAAAAAAGTATATAATGATCATGAGGTTCTGCAAATGACAGAAATCGTGATGAAGGTTAGGTGTCTTGATTTGTATGTGCTTCATGGCCTTGATCAAGCAGAAATCTTATCTCACTTGTGTTTGATTCCTGGGGATGGACTTCTTCATTTTCTAGCATCCTCTTTTGAATCTTTTCCTCTACCATTTGCTTCTTAAGTTCTACATCATTTGGATTTGAATGATTGTGGACTTCTTTTGTTCTAGCATCATCATCTTCCCACCTGAAGAAATGGCAATTTTCATGCTGTTGAAAATTATAAAAGTATTGTTTTATCTCTTCCACACATCCCAAACAGAATATGAACCCTAATTTCAGCCTGTTCATAACAAAATTAAAGAAGATTAATAACAAACACATTTACCGGCCATAAGCAGCAACCACGAAATTTTCTTCCAACATTAACTCCATTTTTAACAACCTCAAAAATGAACTCATATTGCGATGACAAATGATTCTTCCATGTGTCCCACTACTTGATGTCGTTGAAGAAGACCCAGCATTTGAATTGATTTTTCCCATCACCTTGGACTTAGATTGAGCATTCACTGTCCATTTTGCGGGATCTCCAGAACGCCAGACCTAGTCGATAGTTTAGTTGCCCTAAAGGAACGCTTTGAAAATGAAGCACCACCAGAATCGGAGACAAGAGACATAGGACAGGGGATACAAAAAAGTAATAAGAGATTGCTCGGGGTTGGATAATCTCTCAAATGCTGATGAAGTGTGGATTAGAGGACTCAAGATGTTGGTCGTAGGTCAACCGAAGTGGAAAAGAGCTTGAGGAAGTTGTGAGAGATGATAAGGAAGCTTTTTGCCTACTTGCTTGGTTACAGTGTTTACCCGAAAAGATACATCCTTAAGGTAGTTTTCACTTATTCTAACAAGTAGAAAGTAACTTGAGATAGGGAGAGATTCTGAGATAGATAGAGGGCTGTCCCTTTGTTGTCTCGAAGAGACCACTTTGAAAACCTAACCTTCGTTCGATAGAGCTAACCAACGAGAACTTCCATTCATTGGCTGTCTAGGCTTAGCCTAATCTAATCCAAGACCAAGGTTCTTTTTACTTTCTGTTTCATTCAGCAGGAACCGAACCTGCCTGACTATGCTTGACCTTAGCAATCCGGTGAAAAGCTTCCGTTAGAAAGGAAAAGCTCAGTCGAGTCACTTCGTACCTCTTTGCTGCATTTTTCGAGCTTGTTGTGCGCACATGGGCTGAATTCAGGTAACCGGAAGGGAGGAGATACGTTAAGAAAGCTTGCAGACAATATTTAATGGCAAAGAAATTAGTCCTGGAGAAGATAGATAGGTGGGAGGGATGAGATTCGATAAAGGCATTGTTTATAACCTTTATCCGGTTACTAAACACGGAATTACTTTTTATAATCGGTAAATTTGAGTTTAGGACCATATAAGGAAGATAGGATGTAAACGTTGGCTTTTTTTGGATTACTCAAAGGAGGGCTCGCTGAAAGAAGACCGGAAATAGGTGGGATTATTTGTTTCCATTTCCCCTAAAAAGAACATGTTTCGTTTGTGAACACACTATTTGCAGACAAAATAATCTGTTTACATGAGTGTACAAAAGAGTGTGTATAAACAATTTTTTGTTGTCTTACAAGCTACTAAATGCATCATCACTACTAAATGTTATTACACTCACAAACTAATTCTGTCATCCTGCAGAAAAGAAAGTTTTTCTTAATGCATGCCCCAAAAAATGAAAATGTCACACCACAAATGATACTAAGAAGCATCAATGAGCAATTTAGTCACAAAACAAATGCAGCCAAAGAATCACAAGAATGACGAGATTAGAAAAGTCAACGAAGTTTCACTAGAGGTATTTATGAAGTTAATTCTCAACGAATGATGAGAAAATTCAAGAAATCAAATCAAATTGATGCTATCTTTAGCTTGGAAAGAGAACCACATATAAGGTTAGTTGTAAGTTTGAAACAACATATGAATTTTAGGAGATTGTAATATAACAACCTAAAAAATCACTACTCTAATCGTAGTTTACATGACAAAATGAAAAGTGAGGTAATATAAATGACATTTTTCCTACCTCGTCAAATCATCTCATTTCGTTGCATTAATGAAATGTGAGCCATTAAGTAATTGAGTATTGAATAATAGAAAACTCCAACAACATAACAATAAACCAATTAATAGAACACAACGAAACAACTCATGGCTATATTGTATGTAGTATTAGAGCAAATTATAAACTACTTTTAGCAAGGTATCATTTGTGTAGCTTGCTAAATTGTAATTCAATATTAAACCAATGTAATATCTAACTCACATTCATAAACTTGATGTTACTTTTACCCCTATTTCGAAACTTATTTTGTTCCACATTGAAAATGCATTTAAAAGATCAAAATTCAATGAAGTTAAAATTACTTTCAACTCATCCCACCAAGTCCCATAATAATTAATCATGTTACTTTGACATTATCACTGTGTATTCACTAAAAGTTATTCCCCTCCTATTAAAGTTCATATCCCTAATTTAAAGGTTGGATAAAAGAAACCCTTATAATTATTATAAACAAAAGGTTTGCATCCAAGCACTTTATAATTATTAACTTACTTATAGTTTATGATTAGAGATTATTCTTTTATAGGCATCATTGAAAATAGGTAATAATTTTAAAGGTTAAATAGTGGAACAATGTATGTTTATTAAAAGCAACGATAACCCTAAACATTGAAGAATTATATTGAAAGGAGTATTATTGATGATTTACAAGTGCTATACGTACATGACTTATATAGGCTGGCAACTAAGGTGATAAGGCCTTCTAACTAACTACCACGGTGATTGTGTATGAGATAATTACAAATTATGTGTACATGAGTACAAGATAAATACAAGTAACAAAATGTTAATAATATTATGATCCAATATGCCCCGCAAGATAGAGGATCCGTTCGAGACGCCTAGCTTGGAGCAAAAAAATGAGAATGGTGTCTTGCCAAGCGGTTTGGTGAGAATGTCAGCAATTTGATTTTTAGTTGAGATATGATTAACAACCAGCTGTCCCTGCTCAACTAGCTCACGTACAAAAAAAAATAGTCTAATGCAAGATGTTTCATCCGAGAGTGGAAAACGGGATTAATGCACACGTAAGTGGCACCTTGATTGTCACAGAAAAGTTGTGGCGTGGATGATAGAAATACCCAACTCAGTAAGCAGATTACGGACCCATAACATTTCTGCACTTGCATTAGCAACCGCCTTATATTCAGCCTCAGATGATGATCGAGACACTGTTTTATGCTTTGCCGACTTCCAAGAAATAATATTACCTCCCAAATAAAGTACGTAAGCTGTCGTCGAGCGCGCCCCGTCAGTCACGCCACCCCAATTCGAATCAGAAAAAACCGATAAGATTAAGGGTGAGGAACGACTAAGAAATAATCCATGGTCAATTGTACCTTTGAGATACCTCAATATCCGTTTCACACCTTGCCAATGAGTCTCCGTCGGTGAATGCATAAATTGTGATAGGCGATTGACAGCAAAGGAGATATCGGGACGGGTGAAGGACAAATATTGCAACAGCCCGAGGGTACGGCGATATTGTAAAACCACCCCCAAGTATTTGTACTTTATCAAATTATGTATTGAACCCTGAGAAATGAATAAAAGCATTTTTACGAGATTGTAAATTTTTATTATTTCTTTTACGTGAATAGTAAAATTCACGTGGGGCCCACACCGGAAGTGGGGGCCGCCCGGTACTGTCGGGATCACATATTATATTAATCTTGGCCTAGATAATATGTATATAGTGGTGGATATCCTAAGTGGGCCGTGGCAATGGCATAGAGTTGACCGGTTGGTCAAACAGGGCTAAATTATCGGTATCGGCAATTTATCGGATAACAGCCCGAAAAGGGATTTCGGAGACTTCTAAATTAAAGTTGAGGAATACATATTCCGTATAAGGTCCAATAAGGATTGGGAACAAGTGTTATATTTTATTTGACCCGATAAAATAAAATATAATTGAAACAGTCTGAAAAATACAACTTTCGACACCAATTGTACACTCGGGGACACAAAGGGTTGATCTCCCACATAAGTGGGGGCTAACCCACGTTTTTAGTCTTGAAAATGGGAAGGAGAGCCGCATCATTGGGCTGGTGTATGGGATTGAGTTGATGGGGAGACAAAGTGAGAAGTGAAAAGGGTCCCTCCCCCCATATTATTGGTGAATAAGCCAAAAAGGCTATCTCCCTCACCCCCACAACCCATATGCCCGGCCAACAACTCCATCTTTGAGAGAGAAGCTATGAGAATCTCCATCTCCATTTCTGCAATTCGAGCTCAAGCCAAGGTGGTCCAAAAGAGAAGATTAAAGGGGAAAAAGAATAGGAAAAGGGAGGAGGATTAAGGTAATAACATTATAATAACTTTTCCTCTAATTCTAACCTATAATATGACTTACATAGAATATGAAGGACCCGTAGTACTGTTCTAGATGTTTAGAAGTGTAGAATGAGGGGTTGGAAGGTGGTTCTAGGTCCAAGAACGAACTTAGAATCCAAAGTGACCGGTTCGCCGGAAAATAACCTTTTGGAGGTTATTTGTATTAATATGGGTTGTATGATGATAAAAACTTGTTAGTAACTTGTCTAAGGTATTCAAGGAACTTTCATGGAGTTGAAAGGGTCGCTGTAATTGTCGCCAGAGTTCGTTGAAGTTCGCCGGAGTTTCGCCGGAGCACAATAAGGAAGGCTAGAACTTCACAAGCTTTATTTAAGGTGAGAATACGGCTTTATGCTTTATAACTTTTGCGTGAGGCATGAGATTACCTAAATTAATCGATAATATGTTTTATGGATTGATTAATGGTATTAAAATATGTGTTATGCTATGTTAAAGAATATAACATAGTTAGAAAGCATGATTTATAGGTTTGATTGGTGAAATTACCATAAATTGATATGTATGATGTTCCAAGGACCCAAACAGGTATTTTTGGATTTAGGATGTCAAAGAGTACCTGCATGTAAAATTTCACTTTAATTGGACTCCGTTTGGGCAGTCAAACGGGCGTTGACCGCCAAGTCAACTGCTATACCCGATCGGGTATTAGCAAATACCCGACCGGGTATTTGCTGAAAACTTGCCCTAGGGGCTACTGTCTTCTATACCCGATCGAGTATGGGTAGGTACTCGATCGAGCATACACCAAAAATTGACCTTACGGGCTACTGTCTCCTGTACTCGACCGAGTATAGGTGGGTACTCGATCGAGTATTGGGTTATGCTCAAAACGGGAAGTTTTGAGTAGGTTAATGTGGGACGTTCAGGTGGGACCTGCCCACTTTGGTTCCTAAGGATGGTTATATGACTATAGGGCTATGTATTGTCCATTTTTAAAGGAATGAAAGGTTAGCCATATCCAGGTTAGGGTTTGGTAAGGAATAAGTTTGGGGTTGAATATCCCCGGGACGGTAAATGATCCTGAAACTCGGTTGGGGTTGAGCATCCCCGTGACTGTAAATGATCCTGAAACTCGGTTGGGGTTGAGTATCCCCGGGACTGTAAATGATCCTGAAACTCGGTTGGGGTTGAGTATCCCCGGGACGGTAAATGATCCTGAAACTCGGTTGGGGTTGAGCATCCCCGGGACTGTAAATGATCCTGAAACTCGGTTGGGGTTGAGTATCCCCGGGACTGTAAATGATCTTGAAACTCGGTTGGGGTTGAGTATCCCCGGGACTGTAAATGATCCTGAAACTCGGTTGGGGTTGAGTATCCCCGGGACGGTAAATGATCCTGAAACTCGATTGGGGTTGAGTATCCCCGGGATGCTAAATGCTCCCAAAACTCGGTAGGATATTATGAATGTAGAATGTAGCTTGTGAGCTAGGCATTCGGGGAAGGAGTGAGAAAAGTCAGGTAAGAACTTTATCTCTAAAAGACTCTTTAAATGAAATGACCTACGGGTTGAGTATTTTACAAATATATATACAGTATGTGTGTGTGTGTGTGTGTGTGTGTGTGTGTGTATCACCCTACTTTTGGGTCTCGTGTCTAAAACATTAGTTATTCTTCATATAGCCTGCTTGTCACTAGTACTTCTATGGAGTACTGACCCCTCCGGGGGGCCTCACATTTTTCAAGTTAAGGCTAGAGTCCTACTTCCTGCACCTTTGCCTAGGGTGATTGATCAAGAAGGGAGACGTGGTTCATGCTTCCATTCCTATTTCAAATTTATAAACTGCTCATGGATTTTTGAACATTGTTTTCTTTAAAATGGTTGGGGGTCTGCGTGCCCGTGTTTGCCACGTGTGGCTAAGTATCAAACATATTATTCTTTCCACATTTGTTTGATTATGATATCGATGTTGATTGTATGTGTTTACTAACCGGTTTGGCAATAGAATCAATCGGACGCCTTGTATAATTCAATAGGGATGAACTGTTGTTATTCTTATCGGGTTGTACGGCGGTTGTCTACGTGGCCCAAATGCGGTCTGGGGCGTGACATATATTGGGTCGCATCTGCAGAATTAGAGCCATCCGTAAGTGAGAATGACATCTTGGTGCACATGGGAGTACTGGCTTCTTTGGCCCCCTGCATGGAACTAGTCTCCAGTATGTGGAGTATATATTGCCATTGTGTCAAAAACATGCCAGTGGGAGTGGGGACCACCTCTATCCCTAGAAAATGGTGTAGCATACCAAGATCTTTAACCGAGAACCTCTGAGTGAGTTGACGGAGAAATGTATCAACGGCACTGGAGTTGGTTGGGATTAATAGGGGTATGAGGTGGCGGATGGATGGGAAATATATGTGGAGAGGGTTGTTGGTGGGTAGATAAGGATGAGGAGGTCGTATCATGTGGGGGATTAGGAGGAGATGTATTTTGGGAGTTAGGTTGAGGTGGCAAATTGGGTGGGCACGTGTGAGGTGGAGGATTTGTAGGAGATGGGTTGGTGGAGGTTATAGGTGATAAGGATGAATTAGTCAAAGGAAAAGGGACCACGGGAGAGATTTGCATGCATGCAGACGGAGAAGGAGAACTAAATGACGACCCAGACTGTTGATCAGAACGGTGGGGAAAAATATGAGGAATGAAACGTACATGACGACTGGTGTATATTCGATTTTGGCACGGGTCCAAACAGAGATATGCAGACTGACTTAAAGAATAGCCGATAAATATACAGGGTACGGATCGATCATGAATTTTAGATGGAGCATAAGGCGGAAGCCACGGATAACACAAACACCCGAACGGTTGTAATTTGGCGTAATTAGGGTGGCAATTGTAGAGTTGAAAGTAGGGTGTAGAGTAATTAATAGTTGAGTTAGGCAGACGATTAATAAGGTATAATGCTGTTTGGACCGCATAAGACCAATAAGAACGGGGAAGGCCAGAGTAGTGAAGAAGGGCGAGACAAGTATCAACAATGTGCCGATGCCGACGCTCAGCAATACTGTTATGTTCGGGGGTATGAGGTGGTGTGGTGAAGTATGATTTAATTGAATATTTAAAGTACTTTTTCAACCAGTCTATGAAACTGAGGGAATACAATAGATACATCACTCTTATGTTTTAATGGATATAACCAAATATACCGAGTGAAGTAATCTACAAAAATGTCGTAATAGCGATAGCCATCAATAGACAGATCAGATGTGCTCCAAACATCACTATATATTAATTCAAGAGGATTATTGGCTCGCATACTATTTTATTAATATAAAAGGGAAACTTAGTGCTTTTATTGACATGACAAGACGAACAATGGGACTCGCAGGGTGAGATGTTACATGGAAGAACATTTTTATTTTGATAAATTAATAAATTAAAAATGCGACTGGATGGATGACCAAACGTGTGATGCCAATGAGACGGACTAGAGACTCTAGAAATGTTGACTTGTGGAGGTTGTGGTGACCGAACATAGTAGATATCATGGAAGTTCTCCCCGCGCATGAGCACCACCCCCGTGGCCCGATCCTTGACAAAAAAAGTGTAGAAAAAATTCAACAGAAACGGAGTTAGTTTGGCACAATTTAGCAACTGATACTAAATTTTTATTTAGGCGGGGAACACAAAGAACGTTAGATAAGGATAAGGGTCAGGATTTGGTGGCTAAGGTAGTTGAACCAGTGTGAGTAATGGACAGGGAATTACCATCACCAAGATGAACCTCATCAGGTCCACCATATTCAGCATAAATCGGGAGATTAGTATGAGCTGAAGTGACATGATGAGAGGCGCCGCTGTCAAATAACAATGGTTGACCACCAGTAAATGAATTGACTTGCGTGGAGTGAGCTACTGGTGGTGCTGAATTTGATGGAAAAGAGACTTGATGGTCTCGTAGGAATCTTTGTAGTTTTCTACAATATTTGACCTCATGCCCTTGAATGTTACAAAAAAGACACACCACTCCATTTGAATATGAAGATCGAGACTGCCCATGCCAACCTCCACCTCGGCCACGACGAGCAGGTTGATTCCGACGATCGCCAGATGGAGTGGGGCGGCGATCACCATATGTGGGCGGTTCAGAGGATCGTCCGATAGCCTGCGTAACATGGGTAGTAGGTACAAGTGTTTGTACCGATGCAGCAGCTTCCTGGAGTTTTTGTTCATGCTCCAAAAGAATGTCTTGCAATTCTGCAAGAGGAAGAGGTGACGTGCGAACACGAATAGCAGATCGGAGTTCACCATAATCAGATCCAAGTCCGTTGAGAATATTGATAACCAAATCTTCTTCTGAAATTGGGTTTTGGGCGAGAGCCAAGGCCTCGGAAATAGCATACATCTCAGCAATGTATTCAGTAATGGATCTGCCTCCTTTTGTGGTCCGTGAGAGAGATGTTTTGAGATATATGATTCGTCCTCTCGATGTACTCGCATAGGTGAGGGAAAGTTTATCCCAAGCCTGTTTTGCCGTGGTAGCAGAAGAGATTGATAGTCCCATAATACAATCAATCGAACAATCTATAGCAGTTAAAAAGAAGCAGATAAAAAGATATCGAGAAGATTGATCCCAAATCTGGTATACCGTATAAACCCGCCGCTACTCTCCCTGGAGAAGGAGAGCAGCGGCAACCCTAATCTCTCTATCTCTACGCCTCTGCGTCTCTAAGCCTCTATCTTCGATTGTCAGGGTTCCCGTAAGTTAGCCTCCTTTTATAGGAGAAGTTGGCTAACTTACGGGTTACAAGGAAGCCCCCGGGCTGATACACATTTGTGGCCCGTATTACACGTTTAATTAATAACTACACAAATACAAAGATATTTAATTAGATTGGACACCATAAAATATTCCTAACAATCTCCCCCTTGGTGTTCAATCATGTTCAATCAGCATTGCAGCGTGGATATCTTTGTCTTCGTTGTTATTGAGCTTCCTTTGTCTTTGAACTTGACTTCTGAGGAAGGCTATCTGAAGAAATCCTTGCAATCTCCCCTTTGATGTCTTCTTGACAATTTGATCTTTGATGTCGGGGGTTGAGGGACCTTCTTTTATCTTGCATGTAGTCCTTGCCTTCCAGAAGTTGCTCTTGATCAGCTTGGATGAAGTCCGGTGACGCCTCTAGAATGAATATTCTTTGGAGAATAGGAGACACCCATGGAATTCATCTTCAAGACACGAGTTTTTGACCTCTGTCTCCTCCACAATGTAGTCTTTTTGACTATATTGAATGAATGCATTTGAGGAGAACTTGTCGGTGGCACAACGGATCATAGTGTTTGTTGATTTGTGAGTGTAGCTGACCATTTGATTTGAGTTGTAGAGATAGCATAGAAGGTGATGCTTTTTTTTATGGAGGAGTGAAGTGTCCCAGAATGATTTGTTCAGTGTTAACAGCATGTGCACCACTCTCCCCCTCATGACGATCCGATGAATCGGGACGTCATGCTTTTATTCTTTTATTCTGCGGAAATAAAACAGGAAACAAACAGAAAGAGTAAATGATAAAAGCTCCCCGGGGTCGTGTAGACACCCGTTTTCATCACTATAGAGATAAACTCTAAAGCAATGGCCTGAAAATGTTGGTGATTCTTATGTTGCAACAGCAGGACTTCCTTCCAATCATTAGTCTACATCTGCAATAGATGAGACCTATGGAAGTTCTCGCGGGTCTTTGAAGACCTGCAACTGACTCAAAAAGTGCGTCTGTGTCCTAGAAATTTCAAAACATTTGGGAGTGAGGTAACTAGACACGACGTGATCAATGAAAGTTCAGTGGCATGGGGCTGAGGCCACTGTAGTCAGTATTGCTTGCCTCGTAAGGAGGTAGTAATGAGAGATGCGGTTCCCCGTGAAATATGATTAAACACATGTCTGTTGGGAGACAAGTGAGTGGTCTTGGGTAGGGTTCAACGTGCACTGTTGGACAAGATGCAGTGACTTCTACCCGGGATCTGATTAAATCAGTCCTGAACCTATTTGGGAATTGTCCAGAGTATTTGAGTGGCTAGGAGTAAATGTTCAATGGATAATAGGTAGTTGAGGTAGCAGACTCATCATTGATTATTGTTTTTCTTCTCACTTGAGCCTTCTGCTTCCTAACGCTCATAATGTTCACTCACTCACTCACTCACTTACGCTCGGCTTTGTCCCTTGGGTAGGCTTAGTTGGGTTTACTAAGCCATAGGGACATGTTCTCCCATTACTTTCTTCATTTTCTATCTGTACTCCCCCTCAACTGGAGCACTCGGTATGCTTTGTCATTGTTTAGGCACCGGGAAGGATAACATTGAACACTCCCCCTAAAATGTTGCATCCTTTGAGAGATTCCTTGCTTTGTCGGTGTAAGGCGCCAGGAGGAGAAAACTGAAACTCCCCCTCAGAATGTGCAAGGTTTGATTGCTCACAGCTTGTCATACCCGCCATGTTTGTGGAGCAATCTGAACATGTACCACACATGACGGTTTCCCTGAGCTCATCATGTAGAATTTCAGCATATTGATGATCACATAATGTTGATGAGTCAGGTGAGGCTTCAGCAGTTGATTGTTGATTGTTGTAAGATGACCGTTGACGCGAGGTTGATTGAATTATCTACGACTTTCGGACCTTTACAGTTAGGTTTAGAAAATGTTTGACCTCAGGGTTGACTTTGAAAGAATTTGAACAGATTTGCCTAAGTTTTGACCTGGACATCGGTGATTTACAATGTTTGTCGGAAAACTAACGTTTTGACCCTCAAAGACTGCGAGTGAGGGCGCGTGAGAAAGGGTTCTGGGGCATAGCCCGAGAATTAATGTAGATCTTTTTGTTAGCTTTCCAACAAAAAAAGTTTGCTCAAATCGGATCACCGAGTCAAAAGTTATGGCCAAAACAGTGCGGGGTCGTAGAAAATCTCTAATTTTGAGTTTTTGAGGAATTTCTTCGAAGTTGAGGTTCTCGATGTTGAATATCGAGAGCAGGTGGATTTTAAAAAAAATTCTAAGGCAATACCTAGAAATCCTAATCTCGAGGTTTAAATCTCGAGATTACAATCTCGAGGTTTAAATCTCGAGATTACAATCTCGAGTTTTAAATCTCGAGATTACAATCTCGAGTTTTAAATCTCGAGATTACAATCTCGAGTTTTAAATCTCGAGAATACAATCTCGAGTTTTAAATCTCGAGATTACAATCTCGGGTTTTAAATCTCGAGATTACAATCTCGAGTTTTAAATCTCGAGATTACAATCTAGAGGTTGCCACGAAGAATAATGGCGAAATCCACCTGCAAAACAAACCTCAGAATATCGAAATCTGCAGAATTTCAAAATGTTTGGAACATCGAAAACTTTGGAGTTTCGAAAACATTAGAAAATCGAAAACTTGTTGTTTGAAAAACATCAGAACATCAAAAACTTCTAAAAACTTTGAAAGACAGAGATTCATTCAGATATCTAAAAATGTAAAGCTTCGAAGTGTTCTGAACAGGAAAGATATCAAGTTTAGAAGAAATCAGTGATTCAAGAAACTCCAAACTTTGAAAAATTCAAAACATCGAGAAATTTTGAAAATCTCGAAATCTTCAGGATGTCGAGATCCATAACATCGAGATCCCAAATGTCGAAATCCTAAAACTCGAAATTCCAAAACTCGAAATTCCAAAACTCGAGATGTCAAACTTGAGATGACAAAACTCGAGATGCCAAAACTCGAGATGTCAAAACTCGAAATGTCAAAACTAGAGATGAAAAATCTCGAGATGACAAAACTCGAGATGACAAAAGTCGAGATGTCAAATCTCGAGATTTCAAAAGTCGAGAAGAGGAAATCGAGTCCCTAAATGTCGAGATCCTGCAAAATGAAAACATCGATTTTTGAAAATCTGAAACCTATTCTGAAAAGCCCTGAAGGTCGAGATTCTCCTGTATCAGTTTCAAGCCAAAAACGTTTCTGCAGCAGTGAAAAATAAGGATTTCGAGATCTCAATGTAGAGATCTTCGAAATATAAAAATTGCAGAAAACGAAAAAAAAGGTGTGCTGCTGGATCGGTTTTGAAAGGCGAGTTCAATAGTATGATTTTTACAAAATTTCGTTCACAAACAAGATTACAGGAGCAAATCTCTACATATAGAAAAACAGAGGAAAAACAGAGCAGTTCTTCGTTAGATCAAAAAAATCGCAGATAGATTCAACCTGTTTCACGCCTCGGCTCTGATACCAATTGATAGTCCTATAATACAAACAATCGAACAATCTATAGCAGTTAAGAAGAAGCAGATAAAAAGATATCGAGAAGATTGATCCCAAATTTGGTATACCGTATAAACCCGCCGCTACTCTCCCTGGAGAAGGAGAGCAGCGGCTACCCTAATCTCTCTATCTCTACGCCTCTGCGTCTCTAAGCCTCTATCTTCGATTGTTAGGGTTCCCGTAAGTTAGCCTCCTTTTATAGGAGAAGTTGGCTAACTTACGGGTTACAAGGAAGCCCCCGGGCTGATACACATTTGTGGCCCGTATTACACGTTTAATTAATAACTACACAAATACAAAGATATTTAATTAGATTGGACACCATAAAATATTCCTAACAGAGAACAACGGTTGGATGGCGTCGGAACAGCTGCCCAACAAGGCACTGATGATAGTCCGGTCTTGGCAGTACCAAATCGCATAGCACGGATTTGGCTGAGTCTTGGCAGCATCGGTGTGTTTGTCCGGTGCAGTGAGAGATCCATCAACATAACCTTCGAGTCCAAGTCCCACTAGGGCGGACTGAACTTGACACTTCCAGACGGGAAAGTTGGACGTGGTGAGTTTGATGGGAAAATGGGTGGATGCCGTGAGAGAGACACCCAACGTGGTGGGGGTGATAGCAGCCATAGCAGGATCAGAATAAAAAAAACTAAGCTCTTTAGAGGAAGGCTCTTGATAACATGAAGAATTATATTGAAAGGAGTATTATTGATGATTTACAAGTGCTATACGTACATGACTTATATAGGCTGGCAACTAAGGTTATAAGGCCTTCTAACTAACTGCCACGGTGATTGTGTATGAGACAATTACAAATTATGTGTATATGTGTACAAGATAAATACAAGTAACAAAATGTTAATAATATTATGATCCAATAAACATGACTAAAATTCAACAATTTTCTTACACAAGAGTAACATGTGTTTATTGTTTTCTTTTACTTGAGATATTCATCTACTTCATACAGAGTATAAAGTTTGGATATAAAATATTTTAAAATTATTACCTATTTTCAATGATTCCTATAAAAGAATAATCTCTAATCATACGTTAATATTTTAAAAACACTTAGGCATTTCCAAAAACTGACTAATGAGATCGATGCTATATAAATGTGGGGCCTTTTTCATCACCAAACTTGAATAATTTTGCCTCACAATCCATTGGTGTATTCATTGGATTACAATAATCCAATAGAACACACATGAAAAGCTTTTTCTATTATCAGTATTTTTTATTAAATGTTTTAAAATATTAACGTATGCATGCGGAGCATGCATCTTGGTTGACCAAATACACTATGTATTTATTATTTAATTATTATTTCGTATTCAGATAATAATAGAATAGAGCATAGTTATCTAATACGTATGAGTGGAGTTCGGTTAGCTTGAGTTATCCGATAGGCATGACTAATATTTGGTTAGCTCCTCATCTCATATAAATGATATCAACTAGGACTCTTGTACTTATATTATTTAAACTCCTTCAGAGAATAACAAACGACATGGTTGATAATTCAATTTGGTATCAGACGCCTAACCCTTTTATTCCTTTCATTTCCCGGCCATGGCTTCATCCTCTGGCAAATTTCACCCTGCTTTGGTCGTGACTCACATAAAAAACTTTATCTCAATTACTCTAGATATTGAGACGGTTGAGTATACCCCTTCGGTAGAATTATTCAAGATTACTACCTGGGCTTACCAAGTGCTTGATCATATCATCCCTCCTACCGACACACCCACCGCCTCCTCCTCCACTCCACCCACTGAAACTCTTGAACAACGTCTTGAACAGGAGGTTGCCGCCGCCGAAGCCAAAGCTCTATGGGATCGCCTTGATTCCATTGTCCTTCAATGGATTTACGACACTATTTCTCATGACTTGCTTCACACCATCATCTCGCCCCGACTCCACTGCTCAAATGGCATGGGAAAGCGTTGCTGAGATTTTTCAAGACAACAAACACTCCTGAGCCGTTCGTTTGGAAGAGCAGTTCTCAAACACCCATCTTGATCAGTTTTCCAATATTGCTTCTTACTGCAAGGCTTTGAAAATCTTGGCTGACCAATTGGCGAATGTTGATTCCAAGGTCAATAACCAGCGCCTTGTTCTCCGTCTGGTGCAAGGCTTGCCGGCAGAGTATGACACCGTTAATAGGCAGTCCTACACCCCCTCTTCACAAAAGGCTGATCTATGCTTCTTCTTGAAGAGTCTCAGAAAAATCACCAGACCAATCAAGCATCGTCAGCTGCTGTGGTACACACCGGTCCCACCCATGTACGTCCAACTCATGCCCCTCCTCCTCCTCCTCACACTAACGATAGGCAGCAAGGCAATCATGCTCGCACGGGGTCCTCTCGCGGTGGCAGAGTCCGCCACACTCCATGCACCGGCCAAGCTCCTTCTTCCCCGTCTCCCCGCACCGGCCAAGCTCCTACTTGGCAATTTCCTCTGCGGGGATATTGGCCTCAACCTCCATGGGCAGTTCCTTCGTGCCCTTATCCGTCCATGCCATGGGGTGGTTAGCCCTCTTCCTCGCGTACATCCCACGCCCGGCATTCTTGGTCCTCACCCATCACAAGCACATTTTGTCGGGCCTAGTGCTACCCCCACGGATATACAGGCTGCCATGCACACTATGTCCCTCACACCGCTAGATGATAATTGGTATATGGACACCTTCGTCAGGTACTTTTACGCACTATTTTAATTTGCGCACTAATTCTCACATGTTGGTTGGTAATGACAATTCACTCCCTATTGTGGGTCTCGATCATGCCAAAATACCCACCAAATCTTCTCCTTTAAAATTGTCTAAAGTCCTCCATGCCCCCCACGTCTAATTAAAAATCTCATTTTTGTTCGTGAATTTACATATGATAATAATGTTTCTGTGGAATTTGACCCGTTTGGTTTTTTTGTGAAGGATCTCCACACGGGGACGCCAATTCTGAGGTGTAATAGTTCCGGTAAACTCTACCCAGTTTCAAATGGTCTAAGTCTACCTACCCAAACCCCCTCGGCCATGCTACATGTATCTGTTGGGTGTGTTTCGAAAAATAAAGGAAATTAATTAAAATAAATTAATTAAATAAAATGACTAGAGAAAAACAAGAAAGGAGATGAAGCAGAATTAGTCAAAGCTCGTGCTACGCACGATGTCCTCAAAACGTATTTGTCGCCTCCCACGGTGCTAGGAGCGTTGCAACAATCGTTTCCCGGGATACGATGACTACGAACTAATGTTTGAGCACACAAACAAGAGTTCCAGCGAACGAGAACCAAGTATGAACACAGAAGGAATTTGCAGAGTAGCTGTAGGTGTTTTTAGCTTAAGAAATTCGTGAGGAATGTATTGTGCGTTGTCAAACCGTGTGTTTGTTGCAAAGCACCCGTCAGCCTTTTATAGGAGGATTTGTTGTGTGTTAAATTGGGTGTTAATGGACCTGAACGTTGGACATCAATGACCAGTCCGTTGGGCATTGAATCATCCATAAACTGTCCATTTAACGCTGCATTAAAAGACAAGAACGTTGGGCATTTGATGGCTGTAACGGCTTGGAGCAGTTCTGGTGCGCGATCAGAATACCCCCGTCAGAGTTGGAGCCGTTCTGGTGCGCGATCAGAATACCCCCATCAAAGTTGGAGCAACTCTGATGCTACCAGAAGACCTCCACCAGAGTTGGAGCAACTCTGATGCGAAGCCACCAGAGTTGGAGCGTCTCTGGTACGAAGCCACCAGAGTTCGAGCAACTCTGGTCCGAAGCCACCAGAGTTCGAGCAACTCTGATCCTGGGAAAAAATAAAACGTTACGGGAAGAAACAAAAAATAGACCGTATCTTTGAATGATAGGTTTTCGGACGACATTCGTGTCTTCAGGTTGCCCGCGCACACGAGTCGCGGTTTTTCTTCTCCGTTTCGGGATTTGATCGGCACCCCCCTGCGCGTAAGAGAGCCTTTAGCCTTAGGAATCTTAACTCCTTAAAAGAGGCTTCCCTTTATAAGGGGGTGAAAATCCCTTGAGTTTTTCGGTGTGGGATAAAACACACTTGAAACTCATCATTTTCCCAGTTTTTCCATTTCAACGAGTGAACTTCGAGAATCAATTTCTCTTTCACCCGTTATCCGTTTTGAGTGTACCATATATCGAATTGTAGCCCTTAACAAGGACAATCTGAAACCACTTTGACCCGACCCAAATCGGAAGTGGAACCCACTCAAATAATTGCCCCAAAATGACCATTTAATGCAATTTTTAACACATTTTTCCAACAATCCCCCACATGAATGAAAATTGATTTTCGAGACTTAAAAAGACATGAAGATAGGAGGACACGTTGTGTTCAGCGGATGATCCTTGCATACGGAGAGGTAGGTTTTATCCTTTGAACCTTCCGTTGTAGAGACACGTTTATTTACTGGTTGTCTAGTAGACTCGATGTCCTTGAACTATACTGCCGTCGTGTAAACATTGACTTATCTTTATACAAGAACCTTCCAACTTTGTTCCGTTCTCATGGGTGTGCTCGTTTTGGCCATGGGTCACCGTCCTGGTTCTGCAAGAGTTTCTAAAGAACTGAGCCTTTACAGTTCTCCTTTGAAGCGGCCCTCTTCTCTCTCACATTGGTGATTCTTTCACGAGTATCCCGCATACTCTTCCAATGTTATCGAGTAGATCAACAATTTAGAATCATTAAAGCAAACATTTTTACTAACCTCGTGCGGGAGTCACTGTTTTGACGAGGAGTGGGTAGGAGTCCGGGACCCCCACAGTGACCATCCTTCGCTCTATAATTTAGTTTTCTCTTTTGAACCTAGGATCAACTAGGTTGGGTATCCACTATAGAACTTTTCAATTCACGGGCTTTAGGCCCCTTCCTCGTGACAACTTCTCCAACAATTCTCTATCCAATGCCTTGGTTAGCGGATCCGCTATGTTATCCTTTGACTTCACGTAGTCAACAGTGATAACACCCGTTGTGAGGAGTTGTTTAATGGTGTTATGTCTACGACGAACGTGTCTAGACTTACCATTGTAGAGATTGCTCTGTGCCCTTCCAATTGCCGATTGACAATCGCAATGTATGGATATTGGAGGGACAGGCTTCTCCCAACTTGGAATATCCTCGAGAAAATGGCGTAGCCATTCAGCCTCTTCAGTGCACTTATCCAAGGCTATTAGCTCAGACTCCATTGTGGATCTAGCTATTAACGTTTGTTTTGAGGATCTCCATGATACGGCTGCACCTCCCAAAGTGAAAAGATATCCACTTGTGGACTTAGAGTCCTTTATGTCGGATATCCAACTAGCGTCGCTATACCCTTCAAGTACAGTTGGATATCTTCCATAGTGCAGTCCAAGATTTTGGGTTTTACGTAAATACCTTAAAACCCTTATTATTGCCTTACAGTGTTCATCACCGGGGTTGCTAGTATATCTACTTAGCTTACTAACCACAAAGGCAATGTCAGGCCTGGTACAACTCATTAGATACATCAAGCTTCCAATAATCCTAGCGTATTCTACTTGAGAAATACACTCTCCACGATTTTTGGTAAGTTGTACGTTTTTATCTAATGGAGTCCTTGCCTCTTGATAATCATCCTTATTAAATTTCGTAAGGATTTTATCAACGTAATGAGATTGGCTTAGTGTAAGACCGTCAGGTCCTCTAATTATTTTAATCCCAAGGATTAAATCGGCCAGTCCCATATCCTTCATGTCAAATTTGGAATTTAACATGCTTTTGGTAGAATTAATCATTAGATTATTGCTACCCACGATGACTATATCATCCACGTATAAATATAAAATGACATAGCCGTCTACCGTGCTCTTCACATAGACGCATTTGTCACTTTCGTTTATTTTAAACCCATTAATTAACATTGCACGATCGAACTTTTTGTGCCCCTGTTTAGGGGCTTGTTTCAATCCATACAATGAATTAATTAATTTACACACTTTCCTTTCTTGGCCTGGAACAAGAAAGCCTTCGGGCTGTTCCATATAGATTTCTTCGTCTATATCACCATTTAGAAAAGCAGTTTTTACGTCCATTTGATGAACTTCCAATTTCCGCAATGCGGCAATTGCTAGTATCATCCTAATGGAATTTATTCTCGTCACAGGAGAATACGTGTCAAAGTAATCATGGCCCTCACGTTGCTTGTATCCCTTGATTACAAGTCTGGCCTTGTACTTATCGATGGAACCGTCAGGTTTCATTTTCCGTTTAAAAATCCACTTGGATCCCAAAGGTTTATTTCCCGGAGAAAGATCAACCAATTCCCATGTGTGATTTTTAAGGATAGAGTCCACCTCACTTTTGATGGCTTCTTTTCACATAGGACCTTCAGTAGACGTCACGGCTTCCGTATAAGTCCATGGCTCATTTTCTACCAAACATGTTAGAAAATCTGGTTCATTTTCTACCATACATGTTAGAATATCCGAGTCAACTTCTACCAGGTAGGTGAGAAAATCCGGTCCGAAGGATTTTTCAATTCTAGCACGTTTGCTTCGTCTAGGTTCGGGTTCTTCTCCGGATCCCTCGCTAGTATTTTCCATAGCTACGTCAAATGTTGGTTTTGACGTGCTAGGCCCTTCGTTGGACTTTCATGGAAATACATCTTCAAAGAATGAAGCATTCCTTGATTCAATTATTGTGTTTTTATGTACATCCGGATTATTCGAATCGTACACTAAAAACCGATACGCACTACTATTTTGTGCATATCCAATAAAAATACAATCCACCGTTTTGGACCTATTTTTATTTTCTTAGGTGTTGGTACAAGCACCTTAGCAAGACACCCCAACACTTTTAAATATTGATAGGAAGGCCGTCTGCCTTTCCACAACTCGTACGGAGTTTTATCATATTTTTTCCGGGGAACCTTATTTAAAAGGTAATTGCTTGTCAAGATTGTTTCGCCCCACATATTTTGTGGCAAGCCCGAACTTACTAGCATCGCGTTCATCATATCTTTCAATGTGCGATTCTTTCGTTCGGCAACACCGTTTGATTGAGGTGAATAGGGTGCGGTACGTTCGTGTACTATACCCACACTAGCGCAAAAGTCACCAATTGGTGCTTCATACTCACCACCTCGATCACTTCTAACCGCTTTAATCCGTCGATTAAGTTGGTTTTCCACTTCATTCTTATAAAGAATGAATTTATCGATTGCTTCGTGTTTATTTTTTAATAAATAAATGTAGCTATAGCGAGTGCTATCATCGATAAAAGTAATTAAGTATTTATTACCGCCACGTGTTTGTATTGATTTAAAATCACAAACGTCACTATGAATTAATTCAAGTGGTTCCGTTTTTCTTTCAACCGATTTGAAAGACGTTTTCGTTAGTTTTGCCTCTACACAAACTTCACATTTGTGCTTCACATCAATTGTGAATTTAGGAATGTGCTCCATGTTAATTAATCTACGTATACAATTAAAATTAACATGTCCTAGTCTACCATGCCACACATTAGAAGACTCAAGCAAGTAAGCAGAAGGGATTTTATTATTATTATTAATAATAGTCATTACATTGAGCTTAAAAGTCCATCACATGTATATCCCTTGTCCACATACATTCCCGATTTAGACAAAACTAGTTTGTCCGACTCAAAGACCATGCGGAAGTCATGCTTGTTCAACAACGAACCGGAAATCAGGTTTTTGCGTATTTCCGGAACAAACAACACTTGGTTGAGAGTCAGCTCTTTGCCCGAAGTCATCTTCAGGACCACCTTGCCCACGCCTTCAACCGCGGAATGAGCCGAGTTACCCATCCACACTTTCTCACCATTTGATGGCTCAAAAGTTGTGAACAACTCCCGGTTTGAGCAAATATGTCGGGTTGCACCGGTGTCCACAAACCACTCCTTGGAATTGGATCCAACGAGGTTGACTTCCGTAACCACAGCCGCTAGGATGATGTCTTCATCCTTTTGCCCACCTTGCACAAAGTTGACTTGGGAGTCTTTCTTCTTCCGTGGTGCCTTTCAATCCGAGGACTCGTGTTCATTCTTGTTGCAATTGAAGCATTTTCCATTAAACTTTGTCTTGGAAACGCCTCCATTGGGACCGAGCTTGCTCTTCCCATTATTCTTGGTTTTGGAGCCTTTTGCATGCTCCACCACGTTTGCCTTGGCGCCATGAACAATTGGGAGTTTCCCATCGTTCTTCCGGTTATCCTCTTCAATCCGCAGACGGAGGATCAATTGCTCCAAGTTCATTTCCTTTCACTTATGCTTAAGGTAGTTCTTGAAATCCTTCCAAGCCGGCGGCAATAAATGGATAATTGATGCCACTTGGAAAGACTCACTAACTGTCATTCCTTCATCTCGAATTTCGTTGAAGATTATTTGCATTTCCTCAACTTGACTCAAGACCGTCTTCGAATCCATCATTTTAAAATCAAGGAATCGACCAACAACAAATTTCTTTGTAGCATTCCATAGCTCCTTAGTCGTAGCTAGTTTGCTATACACGTCGTACAAATCATCATGCAGCCTGTTCAACACATAGTTTCGGCAAAGGAAGTCTGAATGCTTTCAAGCTTCAACCGCGTTGAAAGATTGCGCATCCACCTCACCCCCGGTTGCTACCGGCGCATCTTCGGTCAAGAACCTTGCAAGACCGAGAGTGGTGAGATAGAATAGCATCTTTTGCTGCCACCTCTTGAAGTTTAACCCGTTAAATTTTTCGGGTTTCTCCACAGAGTTGCTTGGCACGGTCACCATAGGGATAGCCCTTTGGTTGGCCAAAGCAGATGCACCACGTTGTGAACCATTGTTCACCGGTGCTCCACTTTCAGAGTGATTGTCGTTCAGAACATTCTGCCCAACACCAATCTCGTTTTCTTGAGAAGTCATTTTCGTTCTTTAACGTTTTTCCGAAAACACAAAAAAATAAGTTCGTTCACCAAAGTGACAAACTACGATTTAAGATTGTTTACCACAGTAGAACAATCAACAAATACGTTTTAAGATTGTTGGGTGTGTTTCGGAAAATAAAGGAAATTAATTAAAATAAATTAATTCAATAAAATGACTAGAGAAAAACAAGAAAGGAGATGAAGCAGAATTAGTCAAAGCTCGTGCTACGCACGATGTCCTTAAAACGTATTTGTCGCCTCCCACGGTGCTAGGAGCGTTGCAACAATCGTTTCCCAGGATACGATGACTACGAACTAATGTTTGAGCACACAAACAAGAGTTCCAGCAAACGAGAACCAAGTATGAACACAGAAGAAATTTGGAGAGTAGCTGTAGGTGTTTTTAGCTTAAGAAATTCGTGAGGAATGTATTGTGTATTGTCAAACCGTGTGTTTGTTGCAAAGCACCTGTCAGCCTTTTATAGGAGGATTTGTTGTGTGTTAAATTGGGTGTTAATGGACCTGAACGTTGGACATCAATGACCAGTCCGTTGGGCATTGAATCATCCATAAACTGTCCATTTAACGCTGCATTAAAAGACAAGAACGTTGGGCATTTAATGGCTGTAACGGCTTGGAGCAGTTCTGGTGCGCGATCAGAATACCCCCGTCAGAGTTGGAGCAGTTCTGGTGCGCGATCAGAATACCCTCATCAAAGTTGGAGCAACTCTGATGCTACCAGAAGACCTCCACCAGAGTTGGAGCAACTCTGATGCGAAGCCATCAGAGTTGGAGCGTCTCTGGTACGAAGCCATCAGAGTTCGAGCAACTCTGGTCCGAAGCCACCAGAGTTCGAGCAACTCTGATCCTGGGAAAAAATAAAACGTTACGGGAAGAAACAAAAAATAGACCGTATCTTTGAATGACAGGTTTTCGGACGACATTCGTGTCCGCAGGTTGCCCGCGCACACGAGTCACGGTTTTTCTTCTCTGTTTCGGGATTTGATCGGCACCCCCTGCGCGTAAGAGAGAGCCTTTACCCTTAGGAATCTTAACTCCTTAAAAGAGGCTTCCCTTTATAAGGGGGTGAAAATCCCTTGAGTTTTTCGGTGTGGGATAAAACACACTTGAAACTCATCATTTTCCTAGTTTTTCCATTTCAACGAGTGAACTTCGAGAATCAATTTCTCATTCACCCGTTATCCGTTTTGAGTGTACCATATATCGAATTGTAGCCCTTAACAAGGAAAATCCGAAACCACTTTGACCCGACCCAAATCGGAAGTGGACCCCACTCAAATAATTGCCCCAAAATGACCATTTAATGCAATTTTTAACACATTTTTCCAACAGTATCCGGATCGGTTTGGCACTGTCGTCTTGGCCATCCCGGCGACCCTATTTTTAATTTTCTTAGATCAAATAATTCTATTCATTGTAATAAAATGTTCTCTTATACTTGTACTCCGTGCCAATTAGGAAAACAGATTCAATTACCATTTAATTTATCTCAATCTGTTACTCATCATCCGTTTGATTTAATTCATAGTGATTCGTGGACTTCTCGTGTTTTGAACACCACTGGTCATCGATATTATGTATTATTTATGGATGATTTTACTAAGTTCCTATGAGTATTTCCTCTTCAATATAAATCCCAAACTTTTCCACATTTGAAAAAAAATTAATTACATACGGACTCAGTTTGAATGTCAAATTAAAGTGTTCCAATGCGATAATGGTAAGGAGTTTGATAACTCCTCTTTTCGGCACTTTAGTGATACTCATGGTATTCATATTAGATTCTCTTGTCCCTATACATCACCCCAAAATGGAAAAGTCGAAGGGACCATACGTACTCTTAATAATATGGCCCGTACACACTTCTTCCCCATACGTCCATCCCAAACACTTTCTGGCCTCACGCCATCCAAATGACCACCTACCTCTATAATATTCTTCCCTCCCATTCCCGTCAATACTCCTCTCACACTGAATCATTATACCTCAAACGTCCCATATACACCTATCAACGTGTTTTTGGGTGCCTTTGTTTTCCCCATATTCCCTCTTCCCAAATTCACAAGCTTCAAGCTCGATCCACTCCTTGAGTATTCCTTGGCTAGCTACCCGTCTAATCATAAAGGGTACAATTGTTTCAATTTCGTTACTGGCAAAATAATTATTTCCCATCACGTAACGTTTATTTAATGCATTTTTCCATTCCAAAACTTCCCATCCGCTCCAAACAAAACCCCAAATCCCTCATTTGACAACCTGCCACATATTTCCACCCATGCTCCACACCTTTTCTCATGAGAATCCACCTCCGCACCCATGCATGATCATTCTGCCACCCACTTCCCTAATTCGTCACCTACCCCTCCAAATAATACGTACACCTCATGCTCATATACAACAAATTTCACCAAATACTCCCAGTAATATGAACACTCTTTCGTTGGTCAACCATGTTATTCCTCGCCACCCTATGATTACTCATGCACGAGCAGGTATCTTTAAACCCAGACATCATCTAAATTTATCCGCTACAGTTCCCATTACCACACTGTCACCTATTCCCTGTCCCCCCTTACTATTGGGGTAGATCACGTAGGGGGTGATAATCGAGTACTTGGATTGCTTAAGGATCGTGTAAGTTCACTTTCCGAATTGATATTTCTCCCCTATGCCTGGGTTACAAGAAATTCAATCTAAGATAATCCTTAAGGACACTCTAGAACTTAGGCACAAGAACTAGAGCCAAACTAGTGAGTATATGGATTGATATCTTAAGTTGAATGCCAAAAATGATGAAGATATCTTGGATATGTTTCCTCATCCTTCTCTGTACGAAATATGGTGATATATAACCATATTACACGTCCTGGGAAGTTGCAACACGTTCTGGAATGACTGTGACAGTTTTTGGAAAACTACACGAAACTGCCCAACCGCTCTAGACCTCGGTCTAGAACCACAGAGTTGGTCTACTGAGTGTTCTACCTCGAGTTCCACTGCCGTAGACACTTTGGAATAGAACTCGTTCTTATATACAAATGTGCACTCCACACCTCCTATCTTGTATTAAAACACGGTTCTAATCCTCATTGGCACTCATGTCATTTCCAATTACACAAAACGGTCGGTGACACTAAAATCACCAACAATCCTCCCCCATTTTAGTTTAACCCATGAAATGACATAACAAAGTTCACAAACCAAAACTTGCACATAAATGGAAATGTCGATACGATTGAATTTCCATCTTAGTATTTTACACATTCAAAATATTCGAGAATCGGGGTGTCCTACGGATTGAACCCTTCAACCCATTTGAATACCTCAAGATAAAATACATACAAGTTTCTATACTAAACTAGAATACAAACTTGACACAATTATAAAACCGTGTGTCCTAATCCCATTCATGATCGTATAAAAGCCAAGTCCCAAGCTTTTTGAAGTGCGGCTACACTTCACGATCATATAGGTAATTCCTTTACTCGTGTACCTGCTTACACTTTATCAAAGAAATTATTAAGAAATAAATTCAGCCTCCCTACTACAGGTCCGAACACACACCTTGGGATAATTTTCATTGTGTGTTCCAATCCATTAAGTGTGAGCTTTCCGCATTGAATTCAGCCTCTAACGTTGTATTAGAGGGGAATTGGGTGTCTCACCATTAAGGATTAAATGGACTTTAAACCCATCCCTATGATAGACTTGTGCACTAAGTCCCGAGCCAAACTTTTTTTCAAGTGGTCCGCCAAGTTATGTTGCGATCTTACAAATTCCACCGAAATTACACCATTCATGATTAGTTCTCTAATCATACTATGTCTAACACCTAAGTGTCTAGACTTGCCATTATAAACATGACTATACGCCTTAGCTTAAGTGGAAGCACTATCACAATGGATAGAAATAGGTGCAATCGGCTTCCTCCACAATGGAATCTCAAATATTAAATTTCTTAACAACTCCGCCTCTTTACCGGCGGTAGCCAACGCAACAAACTCAGATTCTATTGTTGAACTTGTGATACAAGTTTGCTTCTTGGATGCCCAAGAAATGGCACCTCCCCCAAGCAAAAATACCCAACCACTTGTAGAAGAATGATCCTCTACATTGGATATCCAACTTGCATCCGAATATCCTTCTAAAACTGAAGGATACTCAAAGTAACACAAACCATAATCCATGGTTCCCTTTAAATACTTGAACACTCTCTTCATTGCTTGCCAATGTTGAGTACTAGGATTACTAGTATAACGGCTCAACCTACCCACGACATAAGCAATATCCGGCCTAGTGCTTGTCATGGCATGCATCAAACTACCAATAGCTTGAGAGTACTCAAGTTGTGAAACCGCCTTTCCTTTATTAGGCATCAACTTCACACCAGGATCCATAGGAGTACCAACGGGTGAACAATCACTATAATTAAACCTTTTGAGAATATTCTCAACATAGTGAGCTTGTGTCAAAGCAATCCCTTTGTTTACCCGTTTAATCCTTATACCAAGGATCACATCCGCCTCCCCCATGTCCTTCATGGAAAACCTTGATGATAACAATTGTTTGGTTTCATCAACCTGATTTTGGTCAGTTCCAAAAATCAGCATGTCATCAACATAGAGACATATGATCACACCCGCCCCTGAGGCATCAAATCGGCTATAGACACACTTGTCCGATTGGTTTAAACTAAAACCATTGGACAAAATAACTCCATCAAACTTTTGATGCCAATGTTTGGGTGCTTGTTTCAGCCCATACAATGATTTGACAAGTTTACAAACCTTATGCTCATTTCCCGGCATAACAAAACCTTCCGGTTGTTTCATGTAAACTTCCTCATCAAGATCACCATTTAAAAATGCCGTCTTGACATCCATCTGATGTATAATCAAATTGTGTATAGCCGCCAAAGCAATTAACAACCTAATGGTTGTAATTCGAGCAACCGGTGCATACGTATCAAAATAGTCAATTACGAGTTTTTGTCTAAAACCTTGAATGACCAACCGAGCCTTGAACCTGTCAACAGTTCCATCCACTTTCATCTTCTTTTTGAAGATCCATTTGCAACCTAAGGGTTTAGAATCGGTGGCAAATCCGACAACACCCAAGTGCTATTCTCCGTAATTGATGACATTTCATCATCAACTGCCTCCTTCCAAAAGGAAACATCTCGGGACTCCATTGCCTCTTTAAAGGACTTTGGATCATCCTCAACTGGGTAACAATATGAATATTGTACCCCCACTTCATCCCTTGAACCTTCCACTAAATACAAGTGAAAATCGGGACCAAAGTCTTTCACGATGCGGCCTCGTTTGCTTTTCCTTATTTGTGGTGCTTCGGGATTCAAAGCACCATCCAAACATTCTGGAACTTGCACCTCACTAGTTCTTGGAACTAGTTCCTTTGGTCTTTGAATTGATGAAAATCTCATCTCATCAAAGACCACATCTCGAGACTCAATCACGGTGTTAACCGTTACCGCATCATTAGGTTCTATTACATAAAACCTATAAGCCTTGGAATGTTCAACATACCCTATGAATATGCAATCAATTCCCCTTTCCCCCAAAGTTTTCCTTTTGGGCTCCGGCAATTTTACAACCGCCCTACAACCCCAAACCCGAAAATATTTCAAATTCGGCACTTTCTTGTACCAAAGCTCATATGGGGTTATCTTGTTCCTTTTATTTGGAACCCTATTTAGAACATAGCAGGCCATGAGCATGGCCTCTCCCCAAAACCCTTCACTCAAACCTGAGTAGGAAAGCATGGAATTAACCATTTCCTTTAACACTCGATTTTTTCGTTCAGTCACACCATTTTGTTGTGGTGTATACGGAGCCGTGGTCTCATGAATGATTCCAACAGATTGAAAATAATGGGGATCCATATATTCTCTTCCCCGATCAGTCCTAAGACATTTAATCGGATTACCCAATTGCAATTCAACCTCGGTTTTATACACTTTAAATTTCTCTAAAGCTTCATCCTTAGTGTGTAATAAATACACATAACAAAACCGAGTTGAATCCTCAATAAAAGTAACAATATACTTTTTATTGCCAAGGGAAAGAGTTGAGTGAATGTCACATAGATCACTATGTACAAGATCCAAAATAGCCGAATTCCTATCAACATTAGGAAACGGTTGTTTTGTGATCTTAGTAAGCATGCAAGTCCTACACTTATCATCATTAATATCAAAAGCCGGAATTAAACCATCTTTAGACATTTCATGCATTTTTCTAAAATTAACGTGAGCTAATCTAGCATGCCAAATCATACAATCATTCATGGAAGATGCCACAAAAACAGAATTATCACTAGAAATTAATTTATTCACAACATTCAAATGAAACATGCGATTTGATAAATATCCAAAACCAACAAACACACCACCCTTGGACAAAATATATTTATCAGATTCAATCACTTGTTTGAACCCTAAATTATTCAACATACTTCCCAAAACAAGATTCTTTCGAACCTTCGGTACATACAAAACATCAAACAACGTAATTGTTTTTCCAGAAGTAAATTCTAAAACAACTACACCATTTCCCAAGATAGGCACCATTGACTCGTCTCCCATGCGTAAGAAGGAACCGACCTCCACTGGTTCCAGGTCTTCAAACCATCCTTTATCCTTACACATATGGCTCGTAGCCCCCGAGTCAATCCACCATGCACAGTCATCATCCTGTACATAAAAAGATTCTGGAATGAGTGATACATAATTCTGGACAGAATTATCAAAGTTAGTCAGGAACTGACCTCCTTTCTGTGGAACCAGGTCCTTAGACCGTTCCTGTCCACTGCCACTCGTTCCAGCGCCATTCTTGTTCAGTTTCACACGGAAATCACACTTGACATGTCCAACTTTTTGACACCTCCAACAAACCAAACCTTTCGGTTTCTTGTTGGGTTTTTCATGGTCTTCATACTTGCGCTTTTTGCCTTTCCCCTTATCTTTCGGGTTAGATTTATTATCCTCAACCAAGTGAACATGTGCCAATCTAGATTCAACTTCACTCATAATTTGGTCATTCTCTTGCGCACGAAGAGACTCCTCAATGTGCAAGTGACTCCCAAGTTGAACCAATGACAATTCCTCATCTTGATGTTTTAAATTACGTTTAAAATCCTTCCAAGAGGGTGGAAGTTTGTCAATTATACTCGACACGGCATAGGACTGATCAACACCTATTTTGTGGAGTTTAAATTGACCAAGAACACGAAGGAGTTCATTGTATTGTTCCATAACCGGCCTTGAGTCAACCATTTTAAAATTATTAAAATCACTCACCAAGAACTTCTTACTAGAAGCATCCTCGGCGATGTATTTTGACTCAAGAGAATTCCACAATTCCTTCACACTCTCAACATTTTGGTAAATATCAAATAACGCATCGGACATATCGTTAAGAATGTGGCCTCTACATATGTAGTCATCGTTCTCCCACTTGTTACGCCTCCTAGTTTGTTCCAAGGTTTCGTCCTCCATCACTTCCGGCATCGGAGTGCTCAACACGTACACAACCTTCAAAGTGGTGAGGAGGAAGTGCATCTTCTTTTGCCATCTACGGAAATCCTTCCCTTGAAACTTGTCCAATTTTTTGAACTTGGATGTCATCTCTTCCACGGTACTCATGATTATCACAAAGAAAATATCAATTCGATTGTTGGGGTAGATCACGTAGGGGGTGATAAACGAGTACTTGGATTGCTTAAGGATCGTGTAAGTTCATTTTCAGATTTGATATTTCTCCCCTATGCCTCGGTTACAAGAAATTCAATCTAGGATAATCCTTAAGGACACTCTAGAACTTAGACACAAGAACTAGAGCCAAGCTAGTGAGTATATGGATTGATATCTTAAGTTGAATGCCAAAAATGATGAAGATATCTTGGATATGTTTCCTCATCCTTCTCTGTACGAAATATGGTGATATATAACCATATTACACGTCCTGGGCAGTTGCAACACGTTCTGGAATAACTGTGACAGTTTTTGGAAAACTGCACGAAACTGCCCAACCGCTCTAGACCTCGGTCTAGAACCACAGAGTTGGTCTACTGAGTGTTCTACCTCGAGTTCCACTGACGTAGACACTTTGGAATAGAACTCGTTCTTATATACAAGTGTGCACTCCACACCTCCTAGCTTGTATTAGAACACGGTTCTAATCCTCATTGGCACTCATGTCATTTCCAATTACACAAAACGGCCGGTGACACTAAAATCACCAACACTTACTGCCCTACAAGACCCAAGCTGGTTTGCCAGCATGCATGATGAATATAGTGCTCTTATTAAAAATAGGACGTGGGAGTTGGTTCCTCGTCCCAATGGTGTTAATATTGTTCGTTGTATGTGGCTCTTTGAACATAAATATAGGTCGGATGGTACACTTGAACGACATAAAGCTCGCCTTGTTGCTAATGGCAATTCTCAACAAGTCGGTGTGGATTGCGATGATACTTTCAGTCCGGTGGTTAATGTAACACCCCGGCCCCGTAGGATCCGAGGGAGTTACTTCTGACCTCTAGTACTGTCCTCACAAACTGCCACTTGCTTTTTCCGCGCACTTTGTCCTCACTCGTGCGCGCCCTGAGAAACTTCTCAGGGGTCACCCATCCCAATACTACTCCCGTGCAAGCACGCTTAACTTTGGAGTTCTTGGCTAATGAGCTCCCTTAAAAGGAGATGCACCTTGTTGGTATGAGTAGTACTATTAATCCGTTTAAATTAAATCTAGAGTATTACAATCACCCCACTTAGGAACGCAACGTCCTCGTTGCGCCCATAAACCAATCTCAATCATCTCCCAGAATCTTGCCCCGCTAAGTGCCCGCCCGATATCCAACAGGTCAACACATGTGTTTATTCATGCATGATCCTCAGGCACCTCATTTTAATGCTCTCAAACGGATTCTTCGTTGTCTCCATGGTACTCTACACTTTGGCATCCACCTCCGCCCATCATCACTCACGTCTCTCATTGCATACTCCGATGCGGATTGGGCTGGTTGCCCCGATACCCGCCGCTCCACCTCTGGCTATTGTGTTTTCTTTGGCGACAACCTCATCTCTTGGTCATCCAAACGCCAACCCACTATTTCTCGTTCCAGCGCCGATGCCGAGTATCGTGGGGTAGCTAACGTCGTGGCCGAGACCTATTGGATTCACAATCTTCTCCTGAAACTACACTGTCCTGTACAACGAGCATCAGTTGTCTATTGTGATAATATTAGCACATTCTACATGTTCGATAATCCAGTTCAGCATCACGCACCAAACATATTGAGCTCCACATACATTTTGTTCTTCAGAAAGTCGCCCGTGGGGATGTTCGTGTCTTACATATCCCTTCTCGTCATCAATTTGCCAATATCTTCACAAAGGATCTTCCCCGTGTTTTGTTTGATGATTTCCGTTCCAGCCTCAGCGTTCGTCCTCCTCCCGCTTCAACTGCAGGGGCGTATTAACGTCCGCATGCATCTTGGTTGACCAAATACACTATGTATTTATTATTTAATTATTACGGAGTATTTCTTATTTAGATAATAATAGAATAGAGCATAGTTATCTAATACGGAGTACGTATGAGTGCAATTCGGTTAGCTTGAGTTATCTGATAGGTATGAGTATCATTCAGTTAGCTCCTCATCTCATGTAAATGATATTAACTAGGACTCGTGCACTTGTATTATTTAAACTCCTTCAGAGAATAATAAACGACACAGTTGATAATCCAATTTAAAATAACATTATAGAACGAGTGGGTCTGGGTACCCATTTTTTCAAATTGTAAGACTGGTTCAGATCTTAAACTTTTTAAGACCCACTCCAAACCTATCTATTGATTTTTCGGATCTAACCGAAACCTGTCCAGAACCTGTATTACTCCATCCTACCCGCGGGTCCTCTACCCTTTGCCCACCCCTGGACAAAACTAGAACCAAATTGACCGTTTTCAGACATTTTCCCTTCTGCACATTGCAGAAGTTCCGCGTGACTTGCAACATTTCACCTTGTCGGTTATACATTTGCGTCTGGACTCCGTAGTTATATACAAGGTCGTTCATTTCCATATCTACAAAAGATGACAATGTTACAGAGCTCGCGCTGTATACTCTCGCCAACGTCTCCGTCTTTATTCGCCCCTGATTTGCCATACACTTCATTTATGCCGTCCAAGAGAACAATTACCTCAAGACGCAGCCCTAGGTTCTCTAAGCTCAATGTTCTCTCCAAGCAGCACCAACAGTCGTCGATTGATAGTGCCAGTCATAATAAGGACGGATCGCCCTCGGCGGAGCAGTTTTTGCAGAACAACTCGATTGCGGACTTCATGAGGTTCAAGCATCACTCCAATGTTGGTGAACGGCTGGCCGAGCTGCAAACTGCCGTTGTTAGTTACAGGAAGAGGTTCCCTTGGTCAATCCTTCAGCCCTTTCTGAGGGTAATGAATTTCCTAGTTGAAAACCGGTTTACATATTAATGGTTTGAAAGATGCATATTTATTTCACCACAAAAACATGGCTTCCTACTGACGATAGAGGTTCCTTATTTTGTTCAGGTTGATTTGGTGTCGACAATACACATTGCTGATAAAGAGTACGCTTTTCTCAATTTAATGAAAAAATATCTGGCAGTGATGCTTAATTTTGCTTCAGTTACTGAACCTTTGTAATCCATGATGTTTGTTCAGCGGTCTATGGGGTAGACATATCGAGAGAGACTTAGTGCGGCCATGTTAGTCATCGTTGATCTCTAAATTCCTTTGTTAGTTATTGAAATTAGAGTAGTTTCGAGTATGATAAGTGCAAGTTAAAGAGAATGGGGCCTAGATGGTTGTGCTACTCTCTTAGTACATGCTCTCTTTGCCTGAACTATGTGATATGCTTTCTGATTATTTGAAGATTTGGTAGATTTGGTCTGATCTTTATGGTTTGGTCTGTATGATTCTCCTCTAATTTAATCTAAATTAATTAAAATAAGTTAACACAAGAATAAGTAATAAGGCGAAAAGATAAACCCGTTTATCCTGTTCTGATGAGTGTTCTTTACCGAACATTCCTTAAAATTTGTCTAAATTAATTAGGGTGTGTCATGTGTGTGTGTGTGTGGAGTATTTCACAATGCATTAAAAGTGCTGAATAAGTTTCCATTCCATCTTCTATCTTGGTTGTTGAACTCTTAATCATTTTATATTTTTCTGTATATTAGTTTCTGGTAATAAATTTGTTGTTTGCCATCAACTACGGACAACAGGAAACATAAAATTGTTACTACATCTGACTCGACAATTTGTTAAATTTGCAGGTACTTTGCAACTCTACAGAGGGAACTTGAGACATATGATTGTGTTCTTTATGAAATGGTTGCAAGTAGGGAAAGCTTAGAGAGTAAAGGAAATCTTGTTGTAAAAAAGAATCTTAAAAGTCTAAAAAACAGGGGCTTCAATTTTCTTGGTTTCATTCAGAGACAGATGGCTAGAGTTCTTACAGTTGATTTTCAATTAGATTGTCTTGACTACCACTCTAAGAACTGGTACCATGCGGATCTTGACTTTGAAACCTTTAAGTTACTTCAGGTAGTTTCTCTATTCCATACAACAACAACATCCAAGCCTTAGTCCCAAAAGATATTGGGGTCGGCTAACATGAATCGATACATGATATCACAACCAAAAGGAAAAGAAGGAATAAAGATAAAAAGATAAGCTATTATGAAAAGATAATATAAAAAAAGATGAATATATATATATAAATGATAACATAAAAAGGTTGCAAATAATGCTTATATATATATATATAAGGATAAAAAAAAACTAGGAAAAAAAAAGATGAGGGAAAAAGATTATCAAGATCACTCCTTCACGTGAATACCCGCCCTGCACTTAGTTCTCTCCAAAGTCATGCCCTCATCCAACCCCAGAAAAAGCATATCACTTCGAACTCCCCTAACCCACGTCTGTTTGGGTCTTCCTCTCCCTCTCTTCCCTGCCTCTTCTCCACACATCTCAACTCGCCTAACAGGTGCATCACTCGGTCTTCTACGCACATAACTGAACCACCGTAGGCGCGACTCCCGCATCTTGTCTTCAATAGGTGCTACTCCCATCCTTTGTCTGATTGTCTCATTCCTCACGCGGTCCTTCCTAGTATGCCCACACAACCAACGCAGCATGCGCATCTCTGTCACACTCATCTTATGAATGTGACATTGTTTCACCGCCCAACACTCTACGCCATACAGTAATGCAGGCCTAATTGCTGTCCCATAAAATTTACCCTTCAGTCTAGTCAGCATACCTCGGTCGCATAGAAATCCTGACGCACTCTTCCACTTCATCCACCCTGTTCTGATTCTATGGAATACATCTCCATCTAACTCACCGTCCTTCAGAATTATGAAGCCCAAGTAACGGAACATATCGCTGACTGGTATCTCCTTACCATCCAGAGTAATTCCGCTATTACCATTACTTCTACCTCCACCAAACTTGCACTCCATGTACTCTGTCTTGCTCCGACTTAGTTTGAAACCCTTATTCTCCAATGTTTGTCGCCATACTTCCAACTTTGCTTTAAGACCTGATTGTGTCTCATCAATCAATACAATATCGTCGGCAAACATCATGCACCACGGTATATCGTCTTGAATTGACTTCGTAAGTTCATCCATGACTATGGCAAATAAGAAAGGACTCAAGGCCGATCCTTGGTGCACTCCGATAGTAATAGGGAACTCTTCAGTCCTCCCTACACTAGTACGAACACTTGTAGTACAATCCTCATACATATCCATGATGATGCTGATATACTTGCGTGATATGTCTTTCCTAGTTAAGGCCCACCAAAGAACTTCTCGAGGTACCCTATCATATGCCTTTTCTAAGTCAATGAACACCAAATGCAGATCCTTATGAGCATCTCTATACTTCTCCACAAGTTGCCGAAGAAGGTGAATGGCCTCAGTTGTTGAGCGACCAGGCATAAAACCGAATTGATTCTCTGAAATCTTCACAGTCCTTCGAAGTCTTTGCTCAATCACTCGCTCCCAAAGTTTCATGGTGTGACTCATAAGCTTAATCCCTCGATAGTTGACACATTCTTGTACATCACCTTTATTCTTAAATAAGGGGATAAGAGTACTCTTCCTCCAACTCGTTGGCATCTTATTGTTTCTCCAAATCATGTTGAAGAAACTTGTTAACCACTCGACGCCTCTCTCTCCCAAACTTCTCCAAACCTCGATCGGTATGCCATCTGGCCCCATTGCTCTTTTCCGTCCCATCTTCCTCAGAGCTTCTTTAACTTCCGTTGTTTGGATCCTTCTCACAAAATCACGGTTTACCATACAATCTGGTATGGACAAATCGCCGATATCTTGCGTTTTGTTCCCGTTGAATAGTGTATCAAAGTATGACCTCCACCTCTCTTTTATCTCTCCGTCGTCCATTAATATCCTCTGATCAACATCCTTCACACACTTAACTTTTGCAATATCTTGAGTTCTGCTATCACGAAGACGATCAAGTTTATAAATATCTAGTTCTCCTTCCTTAGAGTCCAACTTTTCATACAACTCCTTGTTCACTTTCCCTCGTGCTTCCCTTACGGCTTTCTTTGCTTGTCTTTTAGCCTCCCTGTATGCTTCTATGTTCTCATCACTCCAATTTGTCTCCAACTTTTTGTAGCAATCTCTTTTGTTCCTTATGGCTTGTTTCACCTCATCATTCCACCAAGATGTGTCCTTTTTAGGTGGCCGACATCCTTTAGATTCTCCAAGTACCTCCTTTGCCCCTTTGTTAATGGTCAACTCCATTGATACCACACATCATCCACATGTGTTTCATTATCAATACGCCATACATCTTCACCGACCATTTTGTGTGTAAAGCTTTGTTGAAGATCTCCCTCAAGCCTCCACCACTTTATCTTTGGCTCCACTTGTTGTTTAACTTGTCTTCTATGGTTCTTACCTCGAAAGTCAAGCACAAGCATCCTATGTTGAGTGACAACACTCTCACCTGGAATAACCTTACAATCAGTGTAGCTAGTTCTCCAAGTGGTCCGTACTAAGAAGTAGTCAATTTGGGTACTATTAGCTCCACTTTTATAGGTTACAAGGTGAGAGTCTCTTTTCTTAAACCAAATGTTCATTATAGCCAACTCATACGTCAAGGCAAAATCCAAAATGTTCTTTCCCGCCTCATTCCTAGTGCCAAAACCATGTCCGCCATGAATATTCTCAAAGCCATCACGACTCGAGCCCACATGCCCGTTGAGGTCACCTCCTATGATCAACTTCTCTCCCCTAGGCACTCGTCGCACCACGTCTTCAAGATCTTCCCAGAACTGTTGAGTTGTAGATGCATCCAATCCCACTTGTGGTGCATAGGCACTTACCACAGACACAATCTCACATCTTATCACCAATTTAATGCTCATGATGCGATCGTTCTTCCTGAAGACTTCTACCACATCCTCAACATAGTCACGCGCTACAATAATGCCTACCCCGTTTCTAGTCTTATCTCTCCCCGAATACCACAACTTAAAACCTCCGGGATTAATCTCGCGTGCTTTCTCACCAATCCATTTAGTTTCTTGCACACACATAATGCTGATATTCCTTCTGCTCATAACCTCGACTACCTCGGAAGATTTGCCTGTAAGAGACCCAACATTCCATGTCCCAAAACGCAATCTAGCATTCCACCTTCTGTTCTTAGCCCCATCTCGGACCCCACCACGCCCTTGCCTATTTGACATCATCCCCGGGCAATGGGATGACGCGCCGCTTCTGGGCGGCGACCTAGCAACCTTAGCATTCTTATCACCACACCCAGGTCTATCAAGTGTAGTGCACCCTTGCATATTTGACACCACCCCCAGGCGGAGGGATGACGCGTCACTTACGGGTGACGACCTAGCATTAACGATATTCATATTTCGATTCATGTCATGTGATGTGACTAGGTGATACTGTTGGCCGTCACACACCTACCACAGCACCCTCCTTCTTTATCCTGGCTTGGGACAGGCATGATACCAAAAAAAATGATATCATGGTGGAGTTTCTCTATTCCATACGGCACTTCAAAATATATTTATTCCTAGTTCTAGCTGCTTACTTCACCAGGCTCCATGTGCCTAATTTACAGCCGTTTGAATATGGAAGCGTCTTTCATTTCAATTCCTCATGCCCCCGTCTTTCTATTTAATCCCCTTTTTCTGAATGTAAATGTATGTGAACTGATTTAATTAAGTGATTATATGGTATCTGGAGAACCTTACACCCTTCGATTTTTCTTGCGTATAAGAGAAACTTGCTATCCAAGCATTGTATTTCACCCAAACAGTAATGTTCTATATAACAATATAAATTACGGAGTATAAAACTTACGTAGTATATACTTCATCTGTCCCATTTTAGAAGTTTAACCTTCCTGATTAGTTCGTAACCCAATCATGTCTAGTTCTCTTTTTCGAAGAAAACTACATTTCAACTTACCTTTCTCTGATTTGACATTTTGAACTATTTGCACAACTTTTTATAAAAGTTGTTCACCCTTTAGAGGGTAGAATTGAAACTAATCAAGTATCATTGTTTTCCTTTAGTATGTGTGCATAAAACAATTGGGGTTTATCTTTGGGACAGAAGGATTGACTTGCATCATTAATGGCTTGATGCTAGTGTTTACCAAAAGTTTGCTGTCTATTTCAGCAACAGAAAGGTGAGAGCTTCTTCACATTTGCTAGGGATATGACAATTAAATCTACACAAGCTGTTGTGCAATCTGCATCAATACCAGATGATCTTGGACTATGGAAATCCCAACTTCTGTGGGCTTCACGTGTGCTACCAATGCCTCTTATTGGGGTTTTCATCATTTCAGGAGTCTGTTTAGATATGGCAAGCCAGGCATCACAGTATCCAGAGCTAGAAGCACTGTCTAGGCTTGATTTTGGTGCTGCAATAAAACTGTTTCTGGCAAAGCAACTTACATCTGAGTAAGTGTACTCAGTATCCATATAAATATGTTTCATTTGATCAAAGAATATGATAGGCAGCCAGCTCAGCAGCGTATTAAATATTTTGAAAAGGTCTATCAAAGAAAGAAGGGAAGGGCTATTCAGTAATTAGCTTCTGAGTTAGTTATTCTCTTTTGTCCCTGCGTGGACACTTTTACTATAAATAGTATGCTAAGAGATATTAAATGCAGGCTGTTATTTTGTTGGATGTCAGAACCTTGGAGATTGGGCCTCTCGAAACCGCCCCTGAGCACGGTATCCCTGTGATCGGTTCAGTTAAATAATAAAGTTTACGATCATATTCCTTACTTTTCTCTGGTGTTTATGATTGATATTATCATTGTCTATCAATGGTATCAGAGCATTAGCTCCTGGGAATCGGAAATCTATTTGCGGCACAGTTTACCTTCGTGACAGCGGTGTATGGTCAGAACGAGGTCAAAAATGGAGAATAGAATCAATACGTTGGAGCTGGAAATGAAAACGGGAATGGCAAACCTCACAACGATGAGTGAACAGATGCAGAGGAATTTCGCAAATTCGATGGCAGCTATGAGCGAACATATTCAAAACCTTCATGTTCGGTCACATGGGCGATCACGATCACAGCACCGCCAACAGTCGCGATCACCACATAGCTCACCACCGTCGAGAGGTAATTCTGTTCATTCTCCCACCTCTACTCGTCATATTCATACGGGCAGGAAGGTAGATCTACCCCTATTTAACGGAGAAGGAGCTTACAACTGGATTGTAACGATGGAGCGATACTACAGATTGAACCAAATAGATGACGAGGACAAGGTAGAAGTTTCAGTGGTGGCCATGGAGGATCACGCCTTGAACTGGTTTCAGTGGTGGGAACACCAGGCGGAAGAGAGAACCTTGGAAAACCTGAAGGATGCTGTGATCCGTAGGTTTCAGTCGGATCTAATACAAAATCCGTACGGGCCTATGTTGAGTCTGAAACAAACGGGTACGGTGAAGGATTACAGGGACGAGTTTGAAATGGTTATAGCTCCCCAGAGAGATGTGGACAGAGGTATTTTGCGAGGCATTTTCATCAATGGTCTCAAGGAGGATGTTAAAACTGAACTGAAACTGTATAATTCCAAATCCTTATCTGCCATCATGGATAGGGCATTGTTGATTGAACAAAGGAATGATGCAGTTTATTTGAAGAATAAGGTGGAAGATGGGACCCAGGGGAGGGATAAGGGCACTTTTAATCTTAAATCCCCACTGTGGGGAGAAGGATTCAAGGCGAAAAGTGGACACCCTTGGCCAAACAATGGAGGAAAAAATACTGCAGATAATAAGGGGAAACAGTCTTGGTACACTCCTTCAGGGGCAAGGGTGACTGAAATCAACCCTTCAGGTATCAAGCGTGTAGGACCACAACTCTCTCGAGAGGAATACCAAGACAGGAGTAGGAAAGGGCTTTGTTTCAAATGTGGAGAGAAGTGGAGCAGGGAACACACCTGTAAGCTAAAAAATTTCAAACTCATATTAGTAGAAGATTCTGATGAAGAGGTGGAGCCAGAATCAGCAGAACCTGAACTAGCTGAAGAAGAGGAAATCACTATGGAATCAAAAACCATGCAACTATCTGTGATGAGCAAAGAAGGGATACCTTCCATGAGGGCCTTCAAGGTGAGGGCAGTCTGACATGGAGCCAAGGGGAATTTCCAGTGGAGGCATTGATTGATAGTGGGGCTACCCATAACTTCATATCACAAAGACTGGTAGAACAGTTGGGCATTCCCTGTCAGACTATATCTGGGTACAGGGTCCAGATTGGGAATGGTGACAAGATTTCCAATAACTGCAGATGTGAAAGATTGAGCCTTAAGTTGCAAGACACTATTATTCACCAGAATTTCTATGTATTGGAATTTCCATGCCAGATTTGGTTCTTGGCATGGAATGGCTGACTACACTGGGAGATGTAGAAGTTAATTTCCATAAGCAATCCATTACATGGAAATGGTTGGGGGTCAAACAAACCATCATAGGGGACTCCCAGCTCAATTCCATTGAAGTCTCACTTCAGACTATGACCAAGATCATCCAGGACAATGGAGATGGGTATCTTATCCTATCTGAAGGCATCCTAACAGAAGAGAAAGAAGAGCACCAGAATGATCAGGGGTGGACAGAATTATTGGCAGATTTTCAAGAGGTAATCCAGCCATTACAAGGGTTACCACCACCAAGAGCATGTGATCATGCTATCAATATAAAGGAGGGAGCTACTATACCCAACATTAGACCTTACGGGTATCCTCAATATCAAAAAAATGAGATAGAGAAGATAATCAAAGAGATGTTGCAGTCGGGGATCATTCAACACAGTAACAGCCCTTATAGTAGCCCTATATTACTAGCCAAGAAAAAAGATGGGGGTGGAGGTTTTGTGGAGACTATAGGGCCCTAAATCAGATTACTATTCCTGACAAATTCCCCATACCCATTATTGAAGAGCTGTTAGATGAACTGGGAGGTGCAACAATCTTTTCAAAGCTAGATCTCAAGTCTGGATACCATCAAATCAGGATGAAGGAGACTGATAGACAGAAGACTGCTTGTAGAACCCATGAAGGGCATTATGAATACTTGGTAATGCCCTTTGGGTTGACTAATGCCCCCTCCACTTTTCAGGCTCTAATGAATCAAGTATTGAGGCCCTTTTTGAGAAGGTTTGCCTTAGTCTTCTTTGATGACATCCTAGTGTACAACAAATCTAGAGAGGAACATATCCTACACCTTAGAGAAGTGTTAACTGTTTTGAAGGAAAACCAGTTGGTGATTAATCTCAAGAAGTGCTCATTTGGAAGATCCCAATTGGTATACTTGGGTCATATTATATCTGGACAAGGAGTAGCGGCTGATCCTTCAAAAATAGAAGCCATGCTCAGTTGGTCAGAACCTAAGGATCTGAAAGGTTTGAGAGGATTTCTTGGGTTGACTGGTTTTATAGGAAGTTCGTGATGTTGTTTGGTAAACTGGCATTACCTCTTACTCAATTGTGCAAAAAGGACAGTTTCCACTGGGATTCCAAAGCCTCTTCAGCCTTTGCAGAACTGAAGCTAGCAATGACCTCACTTCCTGTGCTAGCAGTACCAGATTTCAACAAGTTATTCATACTGGAGACTGATGCTTCAGGTACTGGGTTAGGGGCAGTCCTAATGCAGGAAGGAAGGCCCATTGCATATATGAGCAAGGAACTATCCAAGAAAAATCAATGTAAGTCAGTCTATGAAAGAGAGCTCATGACTGTGGTTCTAGCTGTACAGAAGTGGAGACCTTATTTATTAGGAAGGGCTTTTGAGATACATAGAGACCAAAAGAGTTTGAGGTTTTTAGCTGAGCAAAGAATTATGGGAGAGGAGCAGCAGAAGTGGACCTCTAAACTGCTAGGATATAACTTTATCATCAAGTATAAACCTGGGATTGAAAATAAAGCTGCAGATGCTTTATCTAGAAGACCTATCCTTCATTCACTCTCCATTCTTACCTGCAAGAGTGGGAAGGGCTGGAGGAGTTACAGTCTGATCCCAGATGTCATGAGCTAATACAGAAGGTTATTTCTCAACCTGACTTGCATCCAGACTTTCAGATAATAAAGGAGTTATTGTATTATCAAAAGAAGTTGGTGTTGCCCAGGCAGTCTCCTAGAGTACTCAAGGTCTTACAAGAATATCATGACTCTTCAGTGGGTGGTCATTCTAGGTACTTTAGAACCATGAAGAGGATACCAAACCTGTTTTATTGGCATGGGATGAAGACTGACATTAAGAAGTTTGTGGAGAGATGTACCATTTGTCAAACCAATAAATATCAAGCCTTAAAACCATCTGGTTTGCTACAGCCCCTACCCATTCCTAGCAGTATTTGGACGGATATCAGCATGGATTTCATAGGGGGACTGTCCAAATCTCAGGGTAAGGATACAATCTTAGTTGTGGTGGACAGATTGACTAAGTATGCACACTTTTTAGCTCTATCTCATCCCTACAATGCTATAAGGAAGTTGCAGATTTATTCACAAAAGAAGTGGTTAAAATTCATGGGTTTCCTAAATCTATTGTGAGTGATAGGGATAGTGTGTTCATGAGCTCCTTCTAGTCAGAGCTTTTCAAATTGGCAGGTACCCAGCTCAAATTCAGCACAACCTACCATCCCCAGACAGACGGGCAAACTGAGGTGCTCAACCGTTGCCTAGAAACATACTTGAGATGCATTACCGGGAGGAAACCTAAGCAGTGGGTTCGTTGGCTACATTGGGCAGAGTTTTGGTACAACACTAATTACCATTCTTCCCTGAAACTGACCCCTTACAAAGCCTTGTTTGGGCAGGACCCTCCTGCAGTCATCAGGGGGATGTGACTGCAACTGCTGTAGAAGAGGTGTCCCAATTGACTGCCAGAAGGAATGACATGTTGGAGGAGTTAAAAGGGAACCTAGCTCAAGCTCAGAATTTGATGCAGCAGCAAGCAAATAAGCACAGGAGGGAGATAGAGTTGGCAGAAGGTGATCTGGTTTATCTAAAGATACAACCCTACAAACTTAAAAGTCTGGCCAAAAGGATAAATCAGAAGCTCAGCCCCAGGTTTTATGGTCCTTTTCAGATTCTGGAAAGAATTGGACCTGTAGCTAATAAGCTGAAATTTCCAGAAGATGGTCGAATACATCCAGTCTTCCATGTTTCTTTATTAAAGAAAGCATTAGCCCCTACTACTGTGGTCCAGAACCTGCCCAAGTGCCTCAATGAAGAATTAGAACTGCAAGTGATACCAGAGGAAGTTGTAGACATTAGAAGAAATCAGGAGGGAAGAAAGGAGGTTCTCATACATTGGAAGGATCTACCAAAGTTTGAAGATTCTTGGGAAGAGGTACAGGTGATGGAGGAAATGTTCCCAGAGTTTCACCTTGAGGACAAGGTGAATTTGCAGGGAGGGAGTATTGATAGGCAGCCAGCTCAGCAGCCTATTAAATATTTTGAAAAGGTCTATCAAAGAAAGAAGGGAAGGGCTATTCAGTAATTAGCTTCTGAGTTAGTTATTCTCTTTTGTCCCTGCGTGAACACTTTTACTATAAATAGTATGCTAGGAGATATTAAATGCAGGCTGTTATTTTGTTGGATGTCAGAACCTTGGAGATTGGGCCTCTCGAAACCGCCCCTGAGCACGGTATCCCTGTGATCGGTTCAGTTAAATAATAAAGTTTACGATCATCTTCCTTACTTTTCTCTGGTGTTTACGATTGATATTATCATTGTCTATCAGAATAGGCGCATTAGTGCATTATGGTGTTAAGAGAACTATGTAATGCCCTGGCATGCCCCCATGCCCCCATAGTTGTTTAAATCTGGACTTGGACCGGCCTGATGGACTGGGTACTAGAGGTACTTGCGACTTGGTCAAGCCAGATAGTAGATCGGTCATGCTGTTAAACCACTTGAAAGTGAAACCACACTACTGGGTCATTAATTGAATCGTTGAACCGTGCATCTGTTGACCTGGCCCATTGTTTTTTCTTTTTCAAGAAAACCAGTTACATCTGAAGAGTTGATGAAAGGATAAAAAACACAACCTCATCTCATATTTATGCGCTCAATCCGTGAAGCTATTATGACAACCATGTATATTCCAACTTTCATTAAACACATGGCTTTTATGTATCCACACTCATTACTTATACACTCAAACCACTACACTATGAAGTCAACCTTGTACACTTCATACTTATGATAAACATATACTGCATACTATCTATGAATTATTTTAATCTAATACTCAATAAAATTAAATGGGCGATTCTAAATTATTTTATTTATTTTTTCACTCACATACGTTAAACTTGATACATAGAGAATATGAATTATACTTGTAAAGTAATACTACGTATATACAAGTAATCATGTATTAGAGTCCAAATATAACTATATATGTGTGTGTATGTGTATGCGTACGTGCACGTGCATGTGTACATGCGCGCTTACATGTGCATATGTTCCGATAACTATATACTTTAGATTTATTTGTATGTTGACTTGGTCAAGCAGTTCAATTAGTGATATACCAGTTCGACCATTGATCTTCTGACCCAGCCTCTGGCTTGACAACCAATTCAAGCTTTGAAATACAGTACCAGCAGCTCAACTGGTCGATCAGACTAAGTTAAAAGTGTTTGTTTGCTTAGCTGGCTGTGGAATGGGTGCTAGTGTACAAGCAGTTGAAACTTGCGGGATGCTTAAGGCAGATGAGGGTTATCTGCACCAATGCAATCTACAAATGGCATGCAAACTGGAAAGGGAAAAATCTAAAAATGTTTTTTTTCCTGATACTTGGCTTTAGCTTGTGAATTAGGGGGAAAGGGCAGCCTGTTGCCCTGTTGCACAATTGCATCCACACAAGGTGAGGGTCCGGGGAAGGGTTCCACCTCTCAGTCACATGACAACACCATGACCAGTGTGCATAGGCTGATCTTTTTGGGTTTAGCTTGTGAATAAAGGAGGAAAAACTAACTGTGATTATAACCTTTTAAAACATTACATATAAGATTTTCTTGTCTTGATGTATTGAATTTAAAGCCTTTTAAAAAAAATATCTCACATTTCATTTTCTTATAAATTCCTCGCAATTTCCCCCTGTTTTGTTTCCATGGCATTTTCCCAGTTCCAACTAGACCCCAATGATAAGGCAACAGAATTTCGGAGCCCTCATGTGTGGCGTAAACGTTTTCTTATAATAAGTAAAATGCCATGGTATTGCACATGCAGGTTCACACAGGCGACGGCTGATGTGGAGGCGAAATCTGTCGTAATAGGCGAGAGAAACAAGGCAGCGACAGAAGCACTTAGAAGGGCGATCGATGATGGGCACAGCAAGATAGCCATCCTTTATGGGGGTGGACACATGCCAGATTTGGGGCGTCGACTACGTGCTGAGTTTGATCTTTCTCCCTCTCAGGTACAGTGGATAACTGCTTGGTCTATTGGGGCAAGCAACACAACAAGCAGGAGCTCTTTCCCATTTCTGAAAACAGTGGCTGAAGTGTTGCGATGGCCGATAAATAGATATCAAACACTCGCACTGCTAATATTTTCATCAGTCCTTGCGCTGGATCTGTTGCTCTGGGAGCTGTTATTTGGCACCACAGCTAATTGGATTACTCGTCTTGCTTTTGACACTTTCCAATAAGTTCACAATTCATGATGATATTGGTTTGTGTATAGTACATAAGTTGTAGAAATGTGCATATGTTTTGAGTTGGAAAATGATACTCCGTAGGATATTAGCAGCAGGACAAGGAAAATGGTCCAGGAAAATGCGTCCTTCAGTTCTTGTTTGTTATTAAAGAAGGCAATGATATATTTCCATACTCTTGCCATGCTTCTATAGCTATTCATTTTAGTTATTTGCTGAGTTGCTAATTTCTGTGGTTCTCTGCATAAGATCTCTGTATTCTAAAAAGCGTTGAGAAGGCATCCAACGCTCGTTAGAACTTAGAACATTGTTTCTTGCATAAGACAAACACTTTTTGTTTAGGTATGTTGATGTACTTATTCAGGATTCAACATTTTCATTTAGGTCTGCTGGACGGTTTGCAACTCAACAGGTGAGAATGTTAACCAGTTCTTGGTCTGACCAAAATTTTGTTCAAACCTGCTTGCTACACCAAATTTTAATCTAGGTAATTTCGGGAGATAAAAAGTAAAAAAGAGAGATTCTTTTCATGGACACTAGAACTACTGGTGTACGGTGGTATTACAGGTAGTATTAATATTGAAAAGTCATCTTTGTAGTTATCACTCGTGGCATTGATCACTTTTTAAGTAAACATGTATGATCAATATCTTGAAAAGTTTAAAAATTAGTCACGTTTGAGTATTACTTTAATAATATTGCAGGAGAACAGTATGAACTGTGAAGATGAAAGTAGTTCTAAATTTCATACTGGTAACGGTGCAATAGTTTTAAACTATGTCTAACAAATATCTAGATACAGTATGATAAAAATACTATGTAATACGGAGTATGTAATTTCAGAAATTAAAACGAAGTAAAGTTGATTGCTAGAATAATCTGAAAGAATCGTATTTTGATACATACTACTTTAGTTTCTTAAAATTTTACCGAGCTGCCACATGCTCATTAAAGGGCAAGTAAGTTCAAATGGCCTAAAATTAGGTTAAAAAGAAACAGAAAAAGTGTACCAAATCTAAAAATTTGAGAAACAACTAAAATGAAGTCTCAGAATTTCCTCCTCACTTGAAAACAGGATGAAACAATCCATGGATTATATAATTCTGTGAAGAGTAGCTTGTTTCTGCCTAACACCCATTCGCAATTAGACTATTTTAATAATTGAACCAGCGCCTCCAAGATCATTGCCTTGAACTGAGGAAGCCACTGCTTGCTGCCGGCCGCATGATGTCAGATACCCCCCATAATTCCTCTATCAACCTGCCAGAGTTCCGCCGCCAGCATCAACGCCGGAGTTCTGTGGCGCCGCACCTGAAATCTGCCACTGTTGGTATCCGCTGTGGCCGGAATTTGCTGCCGCTACCACGGACTGACCTGCCATGAACGGATTGGTCTTGGTTATGCAAGTGAACTAGGAGCAATTGATTAGCTTAATTAAATTAGGGATAGAAATGGAATGATACATGAGTATATTATAGTCTTAGTTTCCTCTATTTTAGTGCGGTTTAGAATAACTTCTCAATTATTTATCTATTGAACGTTGATGCCATTAAACTTTAGAGATCACGTATCGGCTACATGCTTAATAAGGAGCCCACCTGCTCCTTAATTTTTTTGGATTACCAATAATTTTATGAAAGTCTTTTACTTTTATGAGTGTTTTCAACATAAAACATTCCTATATGATTTTTATTTTATGAATCGTTCCTATATATATACATATATATATATATGTATGTATATGTATATGTAGGGGATGGTTCCGGTGAGAAAAGGAGTCCAGGAGAGAAATGAGAATAAAATCCAATCATTGATATTCTTAATCCAATGGACACCAAAAAAAGTTGATCAATTTCATTAGCCTTACGTTTCGGTCAAATGATATTAATCATAAAGGAAACTTTCTAAGACCTAATGATTGTAGGGGTTATGGATGGACTCGGGCCGGGTGGCCCGACCCGAAACCGGCCCGGGACCGGTACTGTTCCGGCCCTGTCCGACCCGGTGGCCCGGTCAGTGACCGGTCCGGGTAGGCCCGACCCATGGGTTTTCCTGTCCGGGCTCGGGTCACCCAAAACAAGGCCCGAACCGGGCCCGGGTCCGGGCCCGGTTCGGGCCGAAATTGAATTTTTTTTCAACTTTTTTTCAATTTTCGGGTTGGGCTGGGTATTTTGGGCCATTTGGGGTGGTTTGGGGGTGGGAGAGGGGTTAATTAGGAAGAGGGAAAAAAAATGATATTGGGTCCGGCCCGGCCCGGACCCGGACCAGACCCGGTGGTTACCTGGGCCGGTCCTGGGTCCACCACTCCTGAACCGCCGGCCCGACCCGGTCCGGACCCGAGTCCATCCCTAGTAGGGGTATTGATGTCAAAAAAAATCTCTAATGGTTGCACACGTCATTCTACATTAGGAAGTCTTCCAAACATTTAGGAAATCAATTACTCTCATCTTAGTATTATTAAATGCATTTTATTGTTTCTCAGGTTTCCTTTTCTTAATACATTATTGTCTAGTAAATCGGAATGTGAAATAACATCTCATATATATAGCACTTTTAATACTACGTACTGAACATTATATATACTACTTATACATTACTTATAATAAAGATATGCATTCTAGACTAATAATTATTGTGCACATTTTTATATTGTGCTTGAGTGTGATTTTGCATCCGATCGGGAGTTATTATATGCATTCCAGTAATCTATCAAATGCACTTTTACTTCAACTATCATGCACTTTATAATATTTTAATTTTTATGTGTGTGCTGTGTGCACTTATACTAGGAACATTATGCACCTTAGAATTCCCAAATCCTCACTTGTATGTGTATCAAGAGAAAAGTGCATATCTTATATCATTTTAATATTTTTGTGTTTGCACTTATACTGATCTGATTTTGCATATTTTTAGTTTTTTATGTATATTTAAATAATTATTAATCATATTTGAAGAGATGTTTTTTTACCGAGTATTATGCACTCAAATAATTTTTCAAATGCACTTTTATTCAAATATTCAATTATCATGCACTTTATAATATTTTAGTTTATCAGTGTGCACTAATATCAGGAATATTATGCACCTTCGAATTCACAAATCCTCACTTGTATGTGTACCAAGAGAAAAGTGCATATCTTATACTATTTTAATCTTTCTATGTTTGCACTTATACTGAAAACATTATGCACTTTTCAGAGTTTTAAAATTAAAAATGTGAACGTTTCCACTTTTGAACGTCTGAGTTGCACTATTGCATTTAGAAATTTTTTATCATCCACTTGCAGAGTTACTTGAAACTATCACCATCTTCACCAAGTGCGAAGCTATGGAACGATGGAGGAACCAGCAATTCTAATTCTGGCTTAATTGCGAATGTTAGCTTCATCATTTTCGACAGTTGCTTCAAAGTGCGTTCTAGGCTAAACAATCCGCTGACTGCGACTCTAATGATCCATGGAGCCGGAAATTCAGATGCGGTGCTATGGAACAAAGTCTACTCCACTGCTAGGCTATCTGTGATCTGAAAGTAGGGAGTGTTTATATTTTAGGCCTTTGTGTGTTACAAGATCAATTGTTTCCACTGATCTAAGCCCTACTTTTCTTTAATTTGTGAATATAGACCGCACTTATTTTGACTGCGAACTCATTGTTATTTCCAGAATAAGCATTGGCGAAGGTATTGATAGTTTCCAGAAGCTCACTACGGAACTCATTGCTAATGCCTAATGTTCGCCTCATCATTAATGGCTACAATTCTAAACACTTCGCTGACTGAGACACTACTGATGGACAAAGACTGTAACTCACCTGATCCGATGCTAAGTGATGATGATGATGATTATAGCGGTGATGATTCTGAGCATGATTCGGAAGATTCTGTTCCTTGGTATGATCAAGACCCACCTGATTAAGAAGTAAATGAAGAAGGTGATGAAGTGATGCAAGAATATGATAACCCCAGCACGTATGGCATTCCTATTATAGAAAATGGATTACAGGTTGGGGTAATGGGCCTTGAAGGCATCACCGGATACATGTCGTTTGGGATTGCCCTGGTAGAGGAGTATTATGATCAGCCTACGGACGCCATACACCACATCTTGGCAACATTTTGTCACCGGAATTGGGCGCGTGAGAGTAGAGAAGGTAGCAGAAGCCCGTGCTAATCATATTGTGATGATTCTTATTGATTCCCAAGGCCAGGCAACCCGCACAGGAATGGACAAAGGGTTCATCTATGACAGAGAGGAATTCAAGGTCGTAACCCACCTTACATGGGCTGCTTTGTCCGGGGTGGAACCTGAGGAGTGTATTCCTTTCAACACGATCAATATCGGCGGTGGGAGAGAATAATTATTTGGGCTTATTCTTATCGGGCTTCTAAACTGTACTGGACTGATTATATTTTTAGTCTGTTATAGCCTATTAGCCCTTTAGTATAAATAGGCTTCTTTAACCTACTGTAAACGATGATTAACTTTTCTTCTTCTTCGTATATTCAATCTTCTTCCGCTACTCTTCCTCTCTGCAATTTGTTTCAACTTCTACATGGTATCAGACTAAGGTCTTGATCGATCCTCATTCAATCTTCTTCTCTAATCGATTCCTCACAATCGATTTCATCCTTCTTAATCGATTTCTATAATCGATCTCTTCCTATTCCTTTTATTCAATTATCTGCAAAACCCTAACTACTATGGCTTCACCGCTAAATCCGACGGAAGACTCCTCATCACCGTACTATCTTCATCCTAGCGATCACGCTGGGCTTCGAGTCATCTACGAAACACTCACAGGCGACAACTTTGGTGCATGGAAGAAATCTGTTTCCATGGCTATGGCGGTGAAGAACAAGATGGGATTTCTCGACGGTTCAATCACAAAACCAAGTCCAGATACTCCTGTGTACATCAACTGGTATCGTATCAACGCTCTCCTCTTATCTTGGCTGATATATTCTATTTCACCTGCTCTTCGCACTACTTTCGTATCTTTTACTGATGCTAAGGAGCTTTGGGATGAGGTTCAGCTTAGGTATGGAAAAATTGATGGTCCTAGACTTTTTCATCTTGAAAAAACCCTAGGAAATCTTTGTCAAGGTTCTCGTAGTATAACTGATTACTACAACTGTTTCAAAGAAATTTGAGATGAATACTGTAATTTCAGAATTATTTCTTCTTGTACTTGTGGTCAATGCACTTGCTATATATCTGAAACCTATCAAAAAATTATCCAGAAAGAGTCTATTCTCAAGTTTCTTGTTGGTTTGAATGATTCATATTCTAATCTGAGAAGCCAAATTCTTCTTAACACAGAAAAAACTACTCTGTCTAGTATCTACTCTATTCTTCTTCAAGAAGAATCTCAAAGATCTCTTCAGAATACTCTTCCTTTCACTACTTCTTTTTCAGAACCTTCTGCTTCTGAAAAGCTCAACAATGATGCTACTGCTTTCTTTGTTACAAATTTTAAAAAGAAAAGTTCTATTACCTGTACTCACTGTGGCTATCAAGGCCATTCTTCTGATAAATGCTTCCAACTCATTGGTTATCCTAGTAACTGGAAAGGGCCAAAAGGACAGAGAACTACTCCTGGTTTTAAACCAAATCCCAATCTTAATAAAAATCATCATGCTCATTTGGCCACTAATTCCACTGAACCTGCTATAACTCCTACCAATTCAAACAACAACCATCATTCTCCTTTGGTTACAAATTACACTGAATCTGCTCCTACTTCTATCAATCCAATTTCTGCTACCACTGATTTCTGTGATCCCAATCTGTATGAGAAGTTTCTGCAATTTGTTCAAGCTCAACAATCTAAAACTGCTTCAGCTAATGTTGTCACCATTGCTCGTGATGATGATCAAACTGCTTCTTACTGTGACACAAAATTTTTAGGTAAACACTTTGCTCTTTCAACTTTTCAATCTTCTCAATGGATTCTTGACACTGGAGCATCTGACCATATGGTTTATGATGCTTCATTATATACCACTCCAACTAAACACATTTCAATTAAAATTCAACTTCCTACTGGCAATTTTATTTCTGCCACTAAAATTGGTGATATCAAATTGAATTTCAATCTTACATTACACAATGTTTTATATGTTCCTAACTTTACTTTCAATCTCATTTCTATTTCAAGTTTAACCTCTCATGATAATATCTCAGTATATTTCTCCTCTAACCATGCTATCTTGCAGGACCACCTTACCAGCAAAACGATTGGCTTTGCTGATTTAAGGAATGGCCTATACCACTATACTCCAGACTCATCTTTAGCTCATCATACTCCAACTGTGCATTCTGCAAATAGTCAACATCATACCTCATCTGCTACTCTTTGGCATTTTAGACTAGGGCATCTGCCTTTTAATAAAATTTACATGCTTTCTGACTGTAATGTTTCTGATAATGACAAACAATCTTTACCTTGTGATATTTGCCATTTTGCTAAACAAAAAAAGCTTCCTTTTCCTATCAGTACTTCTCATGCTTCTAATGCTTTTGATTTGATACATATGGATGTTTGGGGTCCTTATAAAGTTACTTCTTATACTGGTTTTAAATATTTTTTAACTATTGTTGATGATTACACTAGATGTACTTGGGTTTTTCTACTTAAAACTAAATCTGAGGTAAAATTTCATATGTTAAATTTCTATACTTTTATTGAAACTCAATTTCAAAAGAAAATTAAGATCATAAGAACTGATAATGGTACTGAATTCTTCTTTCCTGATTTCTATAATTCAAAAGGTATTGTTCATCAACTGTCCTATGTTGAAACTCCTCAACAAAATGGTAGGGTTGAAAGAAAACATCAACACATTTTACAAATTGCTAGATCTCTTCTTTTTCAATCTTGTTTGCCTATAACTTTTTGGTCTGATTGTATACTTACTGTTGTGCATATAATCAACAGATTACCCACTTCTATTCTTCATAACAAATCTCCTTTTGAAATGCTTTATAATCATGCTCCGGATTATAATCATTTAAAGGTTTTTGGTTGTTTGGCTTTTGCTTCAACTATTTCTTCTAATAGAACTAAGTTTGATTCTAGGGCACATAAATGCATCTTCATTGGATATTCTTTAGGTTCTAAAGGATACAAATTATATGATTTAACTACTCATAAAACCTTTATTTCTAGAAATGTTAAGTTCTATGAAATGATTTTTCCATACAAGACTCAACATACTAAAAATAATTTGGATTCTGATTTCACAAATACACAAAATAATATTTTTAAAGACTATTTAAACAATCTTACTAATTCTCTTACTAAAAATGCAAATGATTCTAATAATAATATCACAAATTACTTGGACACTCAAATCAATGAGGAGGTAAATTTGTTTAATTCTGATAATAATAACTCTATTGCTAATGATTCTTCTAGTTTGTTGAACACAGAAAGTTCTCAGGTTCATGACAGTATGTCTGAACACAATACTCAAAGGAAATCTACTAGAGTAAGATCCATTCATATTCATTTAAGAGATTTTGCTTATGATCTTCCTAATTCTATCATTCCAGGTAATCATGATTCTTTTTGTAACTTGGTTAGATATCCTATTCAAAATTACATTACTTATAACAAATTAAATATTTCTCATCACTGTTTTATTGCATCTCTTTCTAAGATTCCAGAACCAAAATCTTACAAACAAGCTGTAAAATTTACAAAATGGAAAAATGTTATGAATGATGAAATTAAAGCCCTTGAAAATAATAATACTTGGGTTCTTGTTGATCTTCCTGCTAATCAACATACTATTGGTTGTAAATGGGTTTTTAAAACAAAACTTAAATCTGATGGTTCTCTTGATAGATATAAAGCTAGACTGGTAGCAAAAGGTTACACTCAAGAAGAAGGCCTTGATTACTTTGATACTTTCTCTCCAGTTGTAAAGTTAACCACTGTAAGAATTCTTTTAGCTATTGCCAATTCTAAAAACTGGTACTTACATCAATTAGATGTAAATAATGCTTTTTTACATGGTGATTTGAATGAAAACATTTATATGCAACCCCCTCCTGGTTATTTAGAAACTAATGATACTAGAGTCTGTAAACTTCTTAAAAGCTTATATGGTTTAAAACAAGCATCTAGACAATGGTATTTTAAACTTTCTGAATCTTTAAAATCTTTTGGTTATAATCAATCTCAGGCAGATTTCTCTCTTTTCACTAAAGTTAGTAAAAACATCTTTTACTGCAATATTACTTTATGTGGATGATCTTATTCTTGCTGGAAATGATATAAATGAAATTAATGCTGTTAAATCTTTTCTGCATCATAAATTTACTATTAAAGATCTTGGTGAATTGAAATATATTTTGGGAATAGAAATTGCTAGATCAAAAACTGGTATTGTTTTAAATTAGAGAAAATATACTCTTGAAATTCTTTCTGATTTTGGATATCTTTCATCCAAATCTTTTTCTACACCTATGGATTCAAAAATTAAACTCTCAAAAAATGATGGCACTGTTTTAAGCAATCCTAAAACCTATAGAACTTTAATTGGCAGATTGTTATATCTTACTGTAACCAGACCTGATATATCTTATTCTGTCCAAACACTTAGTCAGTTTTTATCTTCTCCTACTGACATTCATATGGCTTCAGCTCATAGAGTCCTTAGATATCTTAAAAGCTCTCCAGGTAAAGGACTTTTTTATTCCTCCAAATCTTCTTTCAATATTCAAGCATATACTGATTCTGATTGGGGATCCTGTGTTGATACTAGGAGAAGTATTTCTGGTTATTGTTTTTATCTTGGTGATTCTTTAGTTTCTTGGAAATCCAAGAAACAATCTGTTATCAGTAGATCCTCTACTGAAGCAGAATACAGGGCTGCATCAAATGCAGTTTGTGAAGCACAATGGCTTGTTTATATTCTTCACGATTTACATATTCAGAATTCCTTACCTATTACATTATATACTGATAACAAATCTACATATCATTTAGCATATAATCCAGTACAACATCAAAGAACTAAACACATAGAACTGGATTGTCATTTAATAAGGGAAAAGATTAATTCTGGACTCATAAATCTTACTCATATACCTAATATTTATCAACTTGCATATATCTACACAAAACCACTTGGAAATCCTCTCTTCAAGCAGTTTGCAGACAAGATGAACATGTTGGACATTCATGCTCATCTTGAGAGGGCGTCTCAAGAATAATTATTTGGGCTTATTCTTATTGGGCTTCTAAACTGTACTGGACTGATTATATTTTTAGCCTGTTATAGCCTATTAGCCCTTTAGTATAAATAGGCTTCTTTAACCTACTGTAAACGATGATTAACTTTTCTTCTTCTTCGTATATTCAATCTTCTTCCGCAATTCGTTTCAACTTCTACAATGACCGGGCTGGAGAAGCCATATTCCCCCACGGGTTCGGACTCTACTCAGACACAGAAAGTGATGAACCTCATGAATACAACTCTTTCCTTGATGTAGATTGGGAGCACATATTTAACATGATGCCATAACTATCCATCCAAGTACCCTCTAAGCAAAACTGATTTACTTTGGCCGAACTGTCCAACGGTGGAAGAACTACTTTTACTTTTAACCATGCAAATAAATGTGCTGTTGAACATGCTCCTTCTGTGTAACCTGCAGTTACCAATTTTAATACCAATTTGAACATGCTCGTTCTATTGTACACGCACGGAACCTAAACATGCATTGATAAAAATAAGCATATCCAAAATATAACGGTTAAATTATTATTAACCGGATAAGTAATACAACAACAACATCCAAGCCTTAGTCCTAAAAGAATTGGGGTCGACTAACATGAATTGATACATGATATCACCACCAAAAGGAAAAGAAAGAAAATAAAGATAAAAAGATAAGCTATTATAAAAAGATAATATAAAAAGAGATGAATATACATAAAAATGATAAAATAAAAAGGATACAAATAATGCTTATATATAAGGATAAAAAACAAGGAAAAAAAGATGAGGGGAAAAGATGATACGAGATCACTCATCCACATGAATACTCGCCCTCCACTTAGCTCTTTTCAAAGTCATGCCCTCATCCAACCCCAGAAGAAGCATATCATTTCGAACTCCCCTAACCCACGTCTGTTTGGGTCTTCCTCTCCCTCTCTTCCATGCCTCTTCTCCACACATCTCAACTCGTCTGACACGTGCATCACTCGGTCTTCTACGCACATGACCAAACCACTGTAGGCGCGACTCCCGCATCTTGTCTTCAATAGGTGCTACTCCCACCCTTTGTCTGATTGTCTCATTCCTCACGTGGTCCTTCCTAGTATGCCCACACATCCAACGCAGCATGCGCATTTCTGTCACACTCATCTTTTGAATGTGACATTGTTTCACCGCCCAACACTCTACGCCATACAGTAATGCAGGCCTAATTGTTGTCCTATCAAATTTACCCTTCAGTCTAGATGGCATACCTCGATCGCATAGAAATCCTGATGCACTCTTCCACTTCATCCACCCTGTTCTGATTCTATGGGATACATCTCCATCTAACTCATCGTCCTTCTGAATTATGGAGCCCAAGTAACGGAACATATCGCTGACTGGTATCTCCTTACCATCCAGAGTAATTCTGCTATTACCACTGCTTCTACCTCCACCAAACTTGCACTCCATGTACTCTGTCTTGCTCCGACTTAGTTTGAAACCCTTATTCTCCAATGTTTGTCGTCATACTTCCAACTTTGATTTAAGACCTGATTTAAGACCCTTAACCGGATAAGTAATATTAATACTAAATCCGCAGTAGCTAGCATTTAATACGAAAGTAAAATAATTATGATACAAGTATATTAACTCCAATGTTTTGCAAAACTAATTCTAACCGTGATTCTTGAACTTCTTTTTGAGAAAAATTCAGTGAGGAGTCTTTGTAATATTCCAATACTAGTGTGTGTAGGTCATTGTTATTTTTTCGAGATTTGAAAGTATAATTATTTAAAGAAAAAGAAAGGGAAAATACACAAAATGGATAAATGTCTCAGTCTCATATCAAATATTTTAGTTTGTGTGACCATGGTATACATTATAGAATGTAAGTTTATAGATAATTTTTTTTGAAAAACTGTAAGTTTATAGAATTGAAAATACAAATATGAATATAATCAAAGATTATTTACTAGGTAATACTACATAGTAATCTTAATTTGAAAAGGAACATAAATAACTTATATAAGAGTGAGGAAGAAACGGTCGAATGATGTAAAATTTTATTTTAAAAGGCTATAAACAATATAGTGTATTTATCACTATTTATTAGGAAAATTTAGAAAAATGTTCAAAATGTTTCTTCTATTACTTTTTATTCATCACTTAAGCTTATATACTAAAAAAGTACATAGTATATCATACAAGTATGTTTACTTTAAAAATATACTTTAACCGTGTTTTGGCCTGTTATGTAAGTTTTTTTTAAACTAAGAATTTTGTTACAATTCCAACAAAATAGCTAGAAAAGAATGTAAAAGAGAGTATGGATGTCAAAAACTGTATTTCTGTGTTTCTGAGCTATTTGTATGTCCTACATCTTTTAAAAGTTTTACATCTTAGTTTTATATATTTTAATTTTTATTTTATTTTTTCATATTTTATTTTTTATTTTCAATTTTAAAGTTGTTAGATTACTTATATTGCTTCTCATTCAAACATTTTTACTTGCAAATAAGTAAAATGAGTAAAAGGAGAAACATATTTGCATTGGCCATAGTGCGATACTTATATAAGTGATAGGTCTTGTTTTTCTATGTACCATATGGAACACAACACTAGCAACATTGGTTGTTAAAATAGTGATTCAAATTGTAAAATCATACAAAAATCATACTAAATCGATTTGAATCGTGTACAAAATCGGATTTAATAAAAATCGTTAAAAAAATCGCTACAAAATCGGAAAAATCGTTCAAAATCGCGATTACAAACCCGATTTTTTGGATTTAAATTTTTGACTAAGGGGCAAACCAAACCCGACCGAATTTCTCTTGCCCGATCAAGCAAATCGAAGTGCTTGTTGCCTGCTTAGAATTTCCGTGATTCAAGAGTTATACTACCTCCGTCCCGAAAAAGTTTGCCATATTGACTTTTCTTGGTCAATGATGACAAAGTTTGGACAATGATTTTAATTATTATATTTGTATATAATTTATAAATTGTATACTCTTATGAAAATATGTTGAATAAGGAACATTTTGATATAATTTTATATTCCAAATATTTTCGTATTAAAAGATATCATTAGTCAAAGTTAAATGTCATTGACCAAGAAAAGTCAATTTAGCAAACTTTTACGGGACGGAGGAAGTATAGACAGGGAGAAGAGGAATTCGGTATCCTATTCATGTGTGGGAAGTTGGGAACATGAGATATAAGAAGAATTAAGAAAGCTTTTATTAAAACTCGAAAAAATAATTTGGGTTCGAACCCAAGTCGGACACCCAACTCCGTATTTCTAAATCTTAGACCAACACGTCAACACCAAATGTGAGTTTCTTAGTAACCATTAAATTACTTAGAAGTTGTTGTGTTCGTCTTATTCTCATTACTTATTGTTTATTTTTATTTTATTCAAATTAGATCAGATCAGAAAAATTCTGATCATATCAGAAAGATTCAGATCAGATCAGAAACATTCATATCAGATCAGAAAGATTCAGATCAGATCAGACCAAATCAAAAGCGTTCAGATCAGAAAATTCAAACATGATTTACCACTTTTATTGTTATAATAATTTTAATAATAATAATCATCATTATTATTATCATCATCAACATCATCAAAAATTTTCCCGGACTATTTTAATTATGTTTTATTTTATCGGGCCAAATAAAATATATCACACATTCTCAACCCATATGGACGCCCTTAGAATGAATATACATTCCTCAACTTTAATTTAAAAGTCTCTGAAACCTATTTCGGACTGTTATCCGATAAATTACCAATACCGGTAATTAGGCCTCGTTTGACCAACCGGTCAACCCTATGCTCTTTCCATAGTCCAACTAAAATATCCACCACCATATAAATATTATCTAGACCAACATGAATATAATATGTGGTCTCGGAAATATAGGGTGGTCCCCGCTCCCGATGTTGGCCTCACGTGCAATTTACTATTCACGCACAAGTAATAACAAAAATTTACAACCTCGTAAATTCATTAATCATTTCATACGGTTCAATACACAATTTACATAAAAGTTAATATATATGGGGACGGTGTTACAGAAGTAGTGTTGGGTGGCTCTGTGATATTCTTCCATCCGACGTGCTGCAAGGTCCCTTCGTTCCTCTATGAAGTGGAGTTCCGCACGGAGATTTGACTCATTCTGCTCAGGTTGATAGTGCATTGTTCTGTGAATCGGAACTAGCACTTCAGTAGGGACTTTTGCCTGGAAACCAAACGCAGTGCGAATGGAGTTTCGCCTATGGCTGTTCTCGGGATCGTTCTGTACGTCTGCAGAACATAGTTCAGTTGCTATAGCCAGGTGGAAGCATAATCCTCCAATTTCTTCTTTATGTCATCCATGATGGTTCGGATCATGTTTTCTGTCTGACCGTTCTCCTGGGGGTATGCCACCGAGGCCTTAGAATGCCTGATCCCCCATTTGGCAAGAAACTCCTCGAAACCTTTGCCGACGAACTATCGACCGTTATCTGTGATGATCTGTTATGCGACTTCAAAGCGGCACAGCACATTCTGCCAGACAAAGCCTTGGCACTGATATTCGGTTATGGTGGCCAAGGGATCGGCCTCTACCCACTTGGTAAAATAGTCGATGGCTAAGATCACAAACTTCCATCAGGCAAATGGTAATGCTATAGTCATTGGGGAGTAGAAACTGGTCGGATGTCCAGGGACCGGGGCATACTGCTGGCACACCGCACACTTCTGGGTGTGATTAAAGCAATCTTGCTGGATGGTCAGCCACTAGTACCCTTATAGAATGATCTTCCTGACCCGGGTCCGAAGCCCTTGGTGACTTGAACAAATTCCTTCCTGGATCTCCTCGATCACTCTGCTGCCAAGCTCGTTGGTAAGCATCTTAGATATGGGCCGTTAAACGTCTTCTTGTATAGCTACCCATCTATGAGTTCAAAATTTGGGACATGTCTCTTGATCCATGCCACCTTCCCATCGCCCCCTTGTCGGTGGTGGTGGGGGGGGGGGTTCTGTCTTTGAGGTACTCAGCAATCTCGTCCAACTAGCTTGGTTCAGCAAAGGAGATAACCTCCATCTGGATAGTTCCTGGCGTCGGGCGGAGTAACAGCTCATGTCGTGCGAATTTATAGAGATGATTGGGGATGGCCATCATCTGATCTTCGGGTGGAGGGTTCCCTAGTTTGGATAATATATCGGCCTCAGTATTCTCCACTCGTGAGACCTAGTCCAAGACCACCTGTTCGAACTGCGTGGTCTGTTCCTCTGCCAGTTCCTTATAGGCCTTCATGCGTTCTTCCCGGCTTTTGACCATGCCATTCATCTGGGTTACCACGAGCTGACTGTCCATCCCGACCTTGAGACGAGCTGCCCCAATGCTTTTGCATATTTCAGACCGGATATGAGGGCCACGTACTCTGCTTCGTTGTTCGTGACCTTGAAGTCGAACTTCATTGCATAATAACCTTTGAATCCTTCAGGGGAGGTAATCACCGCTCCCTCCACACCCACGCGCACTGGAAGCCCTGTCGGTGTGCATATCCCACCAACTGTCAATATCATTCACATCCTGGGATTTCTCCTATGTGCGAGCGGTGCATTCCGCAATAAAATCTGCAAGGGCCTGTCTCTTGATCGTCGACCTTGGCTTGAATTACACATTGTATTGTCTGATCATCAAGGACCACTTGTTGATTCTACCACTGGCCATGGGATTTCTCAAAATGGTGGCGAGCGACTGCGTCGTTTAAATTGTCACAAGATGAGCCTGAAAGTATGGTGCAAGGCGTCTGATCGCCGCAATGAGTGCGAGGATCGTCTTCTCCATCAGAGTGTATCGGGTATCGAGGTCGTTCAATGCCTTGCTCACAAAATAGATCGGTCGTTGAACGCCATCCTCCTCTTTCAACAGCATAGAGCTTACGGTGAGATCTGCCACCGCCAAATACATGAAGAGCTGATCTCCTGGATCCGCCTTGGTCAAGACGAGCGGAGAGGAGAGGTAGGTCTTGAAGTCTTCAAACGCATATTGGCATTCCGGGGTCCATTCGAACAAATTCGCCTTCTTCTTGATTTGAAAGAAGGGAATCACCCGATCCGCCAATTTATATAATTTGGACATAAACCGGCTCAGAGCGGCTAGACGCCCGATTAGTCTTTGTACGTCCTTCAAGTTTCTGGGTGCCTCCATGTCCATAATGGCCTTCACCTTCTCGGGGTTCGGCTCAATTCCCCGTTCACTCATCATGTACCCGAGAAATTTTCCGCCCTTAACGGCGAAAGCACACTTCTTTGGATTCAATCGTGTGTTAGCCCCTGCATGATGCTGTAGACCCTCTCCATGTCTTGGATGTGGTCTTCCTTCTTCCTTCTCTTGATCAGGATATCATCCACGGAGGCCTCCATGATGATGTCGAGGACCTCCTTGAATAATATCCTGATCATCCTCTGAAAAGTTGCCATGGCATTCCTCAGGCCGAACGACACGACAACATAACAATACACACCGTCCGACGTGATGAATACCGTTTTCTCCACATCGTTGGGATGCATGAAGACCTCATGGTACCCCCATAATGCATCCATGAAGCTAAGTAGCTCGCAGTCAGCGGTTTCATCTACCAACAGATCGATCTGTGGTACAAGATAGGGATCCATCAGGCAGGCTTTGTTTAGATCTGAATACTCTACGCACATCCGCCACGTATGACCCTTTGGCGCCAAAACAACATTGGATAGCCATTCCACGTGGATAACCGATCGGATATGGCAGATGTTGAGCAGCGTGATGACCTCCACTTTGATGAAATCTCTCCACTCAGCCGCCATGTACCTATTCTTTTGATGCACTGGTTTGGCATCGGGCCGAATGACCAACTTGTGACAAATGATTTCAGGGTCAATCCCTCACATGTCCTCGAGGCCCCGAGTGAACAAGATCTTGTACTTCTGGAAGACAAAGATCACTCCCTACCGGAACTCATGTTCCAGGTCTGTGCCAATGGACACCTTCATATCCGAGGGATCATATAACTCGACCTCCTCCAACAGCATCACCGACTCAGGACGAGATACAATGTCCGCCCGCCGTGCGGTTTCTGCTGTGTTGTTGACCCTCATGTTGAGGTCATTCACCTTCTTCATAGCCTCCTTGTAGTAGGCTTTGGCGGTGTGTGGATCCGTGCGGGCCACCCCAACCCCCGTCTCCGTGGAAAATTTGATGCAAGAATGTCGCACAGAGCAAATTGCTTCAAGGTCCTCCAAACCTGGTCTGCCAAGGATGGCGTTATGAGCGCACCTCAGGCAGACGACGACGAACGTCATATGGATTGCCACCGGTGCTGATCGTCCCCGATCTCCATTGGCAGTGTGATGGTCCCCTCCGCGTCAATACAGTCTCCGGTGAATCCAGCCAGAGGGGTTCAGAGGGGAGTCAGCTCGGCCCTGCTCAGATTCATTTTTTCGAAAACGTCTGGTATAGGACGTTCACGCTGCTGCCTGTATCAACAAGGATCCGCCGAACAATGACGTCCTTAATGTCCATGCTGATAACCAGCTCATCCATGTGCGGCCTTGGGGGGCCGGGCAGGTGTGCGGGGCCAAAGGTGATGGGCTCAACTTTATGCTTCTTGGTGGGGGTGCGGATATGGAACCTACATAAAGAGCTCTTTCAAACTTCTTTTGTTCTGCCGGTGTATCCCCGGTCTCCGCACCTCCGAAGATCACCTTGATCTCTAACTTTTTCTTGGCATCGCCTGGCCCAACGAAAGTCTCAGGACGCTTGTCCGCATTTTGATAATCCACATCCTTAACGCCGGTCATCCCGGCACCAAGTGTTTGGCTTTTTGTGTGCTTGCCACCAGGGAGGCTGCTCTGCCACCGCAACATATTCTCCGAGGTATCCCCTCCGGATGAGCTCTTCAATCGCCCTCGTGAGGCTGTTGCAGTTGTCCGTATTGTGGCCCGTCTTGCGATGATATTCACAGTACGTGTTCGGACAACCACCCATCAGTTGATCCTTATCCACCGACCTGGTGAGAAGCCCCCCTGATTTGCTCGAAGATCTAGGACACGAGGAGCATTAAGGGGGCGTACTCGGTCTCATCCCATCGTCTATTGATGTTTGGTGCGTGGTGTGTCGACGGAATGTACCTGCTGCTTGTCTTCTTCTTGTATGTGGGGGGCTCTGCCGATCCTGGGCCCAGCCGATCTGTCATCTTGCGGGTCATGGCGGCTGGAGGCCCATCTCTTTAGGCGATCTCTTCCTCGATCGACACATACTTTTGTGCCCTAGCCAGCACCTCGGTGTAGTTGTTCCCAGGGTTCCTTTTTAAATCCCGGTAAAGATCCTCGGTCATCATGCGTTGGTGAATAGGGTGATGCCCGTACACTCCGTGAAGTCTTCAACCTTCAAAGTCTCATTCCTCCACCTTATGAGGAACGCAGAGAGGGACACCCCCTTGTTCTGGCGGACGCTCGTCAGCCAGTTGAAATGTTTCTTCGGTGTAGAGTTGGATGTGAACTGCGCCATAAAATGTCTTGATAGCTGGTCAAAGCAATCAATGGTTCCGGGCCTTAGCTGCCCAAACCATTCCTGCACAGGCCTCCGAAGGGTGCTGAAGAATAGTCTGCATATGGCCTCATTGGTCACTCCCAACATGGAGAGCCCTCCCTGGAATGAGAGTGGGTGGGCCTTGGGATCTCCGACCCCATTGTACTCCAGTGCACCAGGTGGCCTGCAGTCCCGTGGGACCTCCGCAGCCATGGTCCTGTCGGAAAATGGGGAAGTGAGTGCAATCCTGGGCTGCGCCGGGTTATTCTCCGCCCGACGGTTCAACTCGTCAATCTGCCTCTAAATGTCAGTGAGCATTGCGTCATGCGGATCGGTGAGGTAGGTTGTAGGGTTCACCACAACAAGGGCATTCTCCGTCTGCACGACATCCGTGCTGAGCTGCTTGTTGATCAAGCGGGCACCCTGCCCTCCCATGATCTGGAAACGTGGCCCCGCATTGGTCACTGTAGGAGTTGGCTCCTTTACCATGTGATCTTTGCGAGGCATCACGGGAGTGCGGTCCCAGACCGCATGCTGCTGTCCCCCCTACGGAGCCTAGCTCTCCCCTGACCTCCCTTATCCGGGGAGTGTGGATTTCCGTTGATCCGAGTGTGGACCGATGAGCGAGATTCCATGGTCTCTCCTGTACGCTCGCTGAGTGTCTGCATGGATCGAATGGGTCAGAACGATGTATGCTCGGTTCCTGCGGAATACGCGTGCATCATGTTCGTCCGCCAAACGGTGTATGGTGTCTGCCATCTCTCTCATGGCATTTGGGTGCCGCCTGACCTTCGAGGGGAGCACATTAGTGACCGCCCGAAGCCTGGGTGCAGGCCCTTCTGCTGTGTGTCAGCCGTTTGGAGAGGTCACGAGAGTTCCCAACGTTGTTCCTTGCCATCTTGCTTGTCGTAAAGGTTCGTAAAGAGTTGTTTTCTGGTTAGAGCTTGTTTTGGAAGATCTTTTTGATCAGTTTCCCACAGACGGCGCCAATGTTGAGGTTTATTGGAGTGGGGGATTTAGCGAATTAGGTGATTAAACAAGCAAGAGATGAGTCGAATTATCCGTAGTAAGTGGGATGTATCTCATTGAATGATAATAAGGTCCGTATACAACACACTTCACAACAAAGCGTGAGGCCGTTCATCTAACGCTATGCTATGAGCTGAATGTAATTGCTATCTGCTAGAGTGCTAAGTTGCCAACCCCTTGCAATAAAATAAATGCTGCTATTTATATTATAAGGAGGTAGGTAATGTTGCTGACGTGGAGGACTATGGATGGCTAGCTCCCAACAATAAAATCTACTACATTAAATGCGGTTCCCGCCCTAACCAGGGCCGAGCATCTAGATGGGCCAAGATGGGGGTCCTTGATGGACCAAGATGGGGGATCCTTTCGTATTTGCTGGGTGCGGATGAGCATCCTGCCTTCAATCAGACGACTCTCATTAAACCTTACGACTGAGACCCCTGGAATGTTATCCGCCTTGAGTTGGGCAAGAGGACTCTGAGGCCGAACGTCTCTCAATTGGTCCATATGGCAAAAAAGGCCAAAGGGTAATGGACCGGTCTATATCAGACCCATTAACCCAACATTAATCTTTAAGTTTATAATTCCAAAAATATTACCATTTTGTGTATTTCCAAAAAAAAGTGACTCACTTACGGTAAAAAGTGATCCAACGGATCTTTCTTCCCCAACCTCTTGCGCACAATACATGCATGGAGCTCTTGCGCACAGTACCAAGATTCGGCTCATCTCCCCCAGCTCCTGCGCACAATACATACATACCTTCACCCCATCCAGCCATCTTCAGATACGACGACCAGACGACGGCTTCATCTTCAAATACAACGACGGCGGCTTCAATTAGCGACGACGACAGATTTGAGTGGCGACAACGACGAATTTGAGTGGCAACAACTCTTCGGGTAGCGACAACGACGACAACTCCTCTACATCTTTTCTCCTCCTTTCTTCTTTTTTGCAAACCGCCGTTGAGCAGATCCGCCATCTACCTGAGCAAATCCACCGTCTAACCCCGTGTAGATCTGCAATTGTTGGCTCTTTGGGGTAGGTATTGGCTCTTTGGGAGGTAAAATGGTGGCATGTGGCTAGATAGGGGCGGTGATGGGCTGGTCGGGGCTGTGGAGATGGTGGCCGGTGTTTCTGACTATCCGCGATGTCACTGTGGTGGCGTCACTATTGCCGACGTCTAGTGTCACTAGGTCGTGGCGGTGTCATTAAGGTTGTGTCACTGTGGTAGTGCCACTATGGACGCCGACAGTGGGCGGCGGCAGTGGGCGGCAGCAGTGACATGTGCAATGGCGGCGACAATGACATCCGAAAAAATGGCACAATGACATGAATATTTGACCGTCACTTCATATTTTTCAGGTATATAACCACATGTTAGTCATTTTTTTGTCCAAAAGTAAATATGGTCACATTTATGGAAATACAACATACTTCAAAAATAGTGGCACAACTAGGGGTGGTTCGGTACGGTATACCTAATATTTTCTCTCATACCTTTGCAGCACCAAAACTTTCGGTATACAAAGGGGGTGTTTGGATCTGATTCTTAACACGGCTTCTGCTCCTTTAGGCATCAAAAGCAGAAGTTGGAGTCTTTGGATGAAAGTGTAAAAGTGATTCTGATGCTCTAATTTACACCTAGAATCATTTTTTTTAGAAGCTGGGGGGTGACCAGCCTCTGAAAACTGATTCTGATTCTGCTTCTTCTTTTAAAAAAGAAGCAGAAGCAGAATCAGTTCCAAACACCCCCAAAATTTATATACCGTTACCTTACCGAAGTTTCGGTATACCGTATTTCGGTATACTAAAGTTTCGGTTCGGTATGGGTACGGTATCTGTAAATTACCGTGCATGTCCCACAATACAACAAATTATCATACACTAACAAAATATACTAAATAGGTGTTACTAGCGACATATTTAATCCATTATTAAAATGTTACAAAATACAATTAATATTGATGTCATATTCTGTCACGCCCCGGAGCGCATCCGAGCCACGTAGACAACCGCCGTACAACCCGATAAGAACAACAACAGTTCATCCCTATTGAGTTGTACAAGGCGTCCGATTGATTCTATTGCCAAACCGATTAGTAAACACATACAATCAACATCAATATCAAAATCAAACAAATGCGGAAATAATAAAATGTTTGATACTTAGCCACACATGGCAAACACGGGCACGCAGGCCCCAACTGTTTTAATGAAAACATTGTTCAAAAATCCATGAGCAGTTTATATATTTGAAATAAGAATGGAAGCACGAACCACGTCTCCCTTCTCGATCAATCACCCTAGGCAAAGGTGCAGGTAGTAGGACTCTAGCCTCAACCTTAAAAATGTGAGGGCCCCCGGAGGGGTCAGTACTCCGTAGAAGTACTAGTGACAAGCAGGCTATATGAAGAATAACTAATGTTTCAGACACGAGACCCAAAAATAGGGTGATACATATATATATATATATATATATATATATATATATATATATATATATATATATGACTCATTCATCCGATGATACATACTGTATATATATATATATGTAAAATACTCGACCCGTAGGTCATTTCATTCAAAGAGTCTTTTAGAGATAAAGTTCTTACCTGACCTTTCTCACCCTTTTTGCCGAATGCCTAGCTCACCAGCTACATTCTACATTCATAATATCCTACCGAGTTTTGGGAGCACTTAGCATCCCGGGGATACTCAACCCCAACTGAGTTTCAGGATCATTAAATGTTCCGGGGATGCTCAACCCCAACCGAGTTTCAGGATCATTTGCCGTCCCGGGGATGCTCAACCCCAACCGAGTTTCAGGATCATGTATAGTCCCGGGGATGCTCAACCCCAACCGAGTTTCAGAATCATTTAATGTCCCGGGGATGCTCAACCCCAACCAAGTTTCAGGATCATTTATAGTCCCGGGGATGATCAACCCCAACCGAGTTTCAGGATCATTTGCATGTCCCGGGGATACTCAACCCCAAACTAAATCCTTACCAAACCCTAACCTGGATATGGCTAACCTTTCGTTCCTTCAACTATGGACAATACCTAGCCCTATAGTCATATAACCATCCTTAGGAACCAATGTGGGCGGGTCCCACCTGAACGGCCCACATTAACCCGCTCAAAACTGCCCGTTTTGAGCATAAACCAATACTCGATCGAGTATCTACCCATACTCGGTCGAGTACAGGAGGCGGTAGCCCCCAAAGCTAATTTTCCATGTATACTCGATCGAGTATCTACCTATACTCGATCGGGTATAGGAGACAGTAGCCCCCTGGGCAATTTTTCAGCAAATACCCGGTCGGGTATGTGTCAATACCCGGTCGAGTATGGCAGTTGACTTGGCGGTCAACGCCCCTTTTGACCCCCCAAACGGAGTCCGATTAACTTGAAATTTTATACACATATACTTCTTGATGTCCTCGATCCAAAAATACCATTTTGGATCCCTGGATCATCACACAAAATATGTTACCACATTTTTAATCACCAAACGTACATAACATGCTTTTCAACTATGTTTTATGCAAAATCATGGCATAAGCAAATACTTGATTATCTTTAATCATTCCACAAAACATATCCTTGATTACTTTAGGTAATCTCATGCCTCACGCAAAAGTTATAAAGCATAAAGCCGTCTTCTCACCTTAATGAAGCTTATGAAGTTCTAGCCTTCCCGATTTAGCTCCGGCGAAACTCCGGCGAACTTCGACGAACTCCGGCGACAATTCCGGCGCCCCTTTCAACTCCGTGAAAGTTCCTTGAATACCTTAGACAAGTTACTAACAAGGTTTTATCATCATAAAACCCATAGTAATACAAATAACCTCCAAAAGGTTATTTTCCGGCGAACCGGTTACTTTTGCTTCTAAGTCCGTTCTTGGACTTAGAACCACCTTCCAACCCCTCTTTCTACACATCCCAACGTGTAGAACAATCCTAGGGTGTGAAATATGATTGAATAATCATATAAGAGGATTAAAGACAACGAAATGGGATTAATGGAGTCCTTACCTTGCTAAACACAAGTTTTCCCACCTAAACTCCTCTTTTCTCTTCTCTTTTTCCTTTCTTCTTCCTCCCTCAACTTGGTGCGTGTATGATGGATGAAAATGGAGTTTTTTCAGAGCTTCTCTCCTCCAAAATGATGGTTGGGACGCAGTGTATGGGCTGGGGTGGTTGAGAGTGTCCTTTTTGGATCATTCACCAATGATATGAGGGAGGGACCCCCTTTCTTTCACACCTTGTCTCCACCCCCCCTTCTCACTCCCTTCCAGCATCCTAAAGGTGCGTCTCCCCTATGCATTTACCAGCTTAAGGACGTGGGTTGGCCCCCACTCATGTGGGTGGTCAACCCTTTGTGTCCCGGAGTGTACAATTGGTCCCGAAAGTTGTATTTTCCGGACTGTTTTAAGTATATTTTATTTTATCGGGTCAAATAAAATATAACACTTGTTCCCAATCCTTATTGGACCTTAGAATCAATATGATTCCCCAACTTTAATTTAGAAATCTCCGGAATCCCTTTTTTGGGTTGTTATCTCATAAATTGCCGATACCGATAATTTGGCCCTGTTTGACCAACCGGTCAACTCTATGCCATTGCCATGGCCCAATTAGGATATCCATCACCATATACATATTATCTAGTCCAAGGTTAATATAATATGTGGTCCCGATAACACCGGGCGGCCCCACATCCGGTGCGGGCCCCACGTGAATTTTACTATTCACGTAATAGAAATGATAAAAATTTACAATCACGTAAAAATGCTTTTATACATTTCTCAAGGTTCAATACATAATTTGGTAAAGTACAAATACTCGAGGGCGGTGTTACAAGTTCTACCCCCCTTATTTGGGATTTCGTCCCCGAAATCCACACGTCTAGTCAAACAGAAATGGATATTGTTCCCTCATCAGGGTCTCCACTTCCCAAGTTTGCTCCTCGACACGATCACTCTTCCAAAGTACTTTTACCATCGGCACCTCCTTGCTCCTTAGCTTCTTTATCTGCCGGTCCATGATTCTCACCGGCTGCACCGTATAGTGTAGGTCTTCTCGGATTTCCACCGGTGGTTTCTCAAGAATATGTGACGGGTCCCGCACATACTTCTTGAGCATAGAAACATGAAATACATTGTGAATCTTTTCTAATTCTGGGGTCAACTGAAGTCGGTATGCTACAACCCCAATCCTTTCAAGGATTTTGAACGGACCTATGTAACGTGGGTTAAGCTTACCCCGACTGAGGAACCTGATGATCCCTTTCCAAGGTGATACCCTCAGAAATACCTCGTCACAAACCTCAAACTCCAACATCCTCCGACGTTTATCAGCATAGCTCTTCTGCCGGTCTTGGGCAGCCTTGAGCCTATCCTGTATGACTTTTATCTTGTCCTTAGTGATCTCGACTAACTCGGTGCCCTCGAGCTTAGCCTCGCCGACCTCGTCCCAACACAATGGTGTCCGGCATTTCCTCCCATACAATGCCTCGTATGGAGGCATGCCTATACTTGCCTGGTAACTGTTGTTATAGGCGAATTCCACTAAAGCCAACTGATTGTCCCAGTTCCCCTGGAACTCCAAGGCACATGCCCTTAACATGTCCTCCAAGATCTGAATCACCCGTTCAGATTGCCCATCCGTTTGAGGATGAAACGCGGTGCTAAACCTCAATTTCGTACCCATGGATTCCTGGAACTTAGGCCAAAACCGTGATGTGAACCGTGGGTCTCTATCCGATACTATGGTAACCGGAACCCCATGCAGTCTCACTATCTCATCTGTGTACAATTTGGCCAACCGCTCGAGCGTATAGGTAGTGTTGATAGGTAGGAAATGAGCGCTCTTGGTCAGCCTATCGACCAAGTCCATGGTAACATGTTGGTAAGTGGTTGTAGTAACCCTGCTGGGTGTTGGTGCTCTGCCTTAACCTGTTGACAAGTAAGGTAACGGCTCACGTATTCTGCAATTTCTCTCTTCATCCCCGACCACCAGTAACTTTCCTTCAAGTCCCGGTACATCTTTGTACCGCCCGGGTGCATGGCATACGCAGATGAGTGAGCCTCCTCAAGGATAAACTTTCGGAGCTCCTCATCCGATGGCACACACACTCGTTCCTTGAATAGTAGAAGTCCATCTTCTCTCTCCCGGAAACCCTCGACGGGCCCCACAAGCATCCATTCCCGGATTTTCTGACATTCCTCGTCATTGCCTTGACATGTTCTGATTTCATCTAACAAGGTGGGTCTCACCTCAAATCTGGCCAATAGCGCCCCATCCGTGGATACCTCCACGCGTGCCCTCAGTGCCCGTAAACATGTGAGTAAAACCCCTGATGATGAGCTCTTCCTGCTCAGTGCATCAGCTACAACATTAGCCTTGCCTGGATGATAGTCAATGATCAAGTTGTAATCCTTAATCAACTCCATCCATCTCCTCTGTCTCATGTTCAACTCTTTCTGAGTGAACACATACTTCAAGCTCTTGTGGTCGGTGTAAATGTGACACAACTCCCCGTAGAGGTAGTGCCTCCAAATCTTCAATGCAAATACCACAACACCTAGCTCCAGATCATGTGTGGGGTAGTTTACTTCATGCTTCCTCAACTGCCGAGAAGCATAAGCAATTACCTTCCCTGATTGCATCAGTACACATCCCAGTCCCTGAATGCTAGCATCACTGTAGATGTCATACCCTAACCCTTGCACGGGCAAGGCAAGCACTGGTGCTTCGGTCAAACGTTTCTTTAGCTCAAGAAACCCCTTCTCACACTTGTCATCCCACACAAACTTAGCCCCCTTTTTAGTGAGCTTCGTGAGTGGGGATGCTATCACCGAGAACTTTTCCACGAACTTGTGGTAATACCCCGCTAAACCGAGGAAACTCCTTATCTCCTTCACGTTCTTGGGCCTCTCCCAATTAGTGACCGCCTCAATCTTTGAGTTATCAACTGAAATGCCCGAGCCCGATACCACATGCCCGAGAAAACCGATCTCCCCAAGCCAAAATTCACATTTAGAGAATTTGGCAAAGAGTTGCTTCTCCCGCAGTGTTTCAAGCACAAGCCTTAAATGTTTTTCGTGTTCCTCTTCATTCATGGAGTATATCAAAATGTCATCAATGAACACTATGACGAACTGGTCTAAGTATTGGTGAAATACTCGGTTCATGAGGTCCATGAATGCCGCGGGGGCGTTCGTAAGCCCAAACGACATTACTAGAAACTCATAGTGACCATACCTTGTACGGAATGCACTTTTGGGTATATCACTCTCCTTGATCTTCAGTTGATGGTAGCCTGACCTCAAGTCAATCTTAGAGAGCACCGTTGCCCCCCGTAGTTGATCAAACAAGTCATCGATCCTTGGCAAAGGATATTTGTTCTTTATCGTGACCTTGTTCAACTGACGGTAGTCGATACACATTCTGAGTGTACCATCCTTCTTGTTTACAAATAGTACCGGTGCTCCCCATGGTGAATGACTCGGCCTGATGAATCCGCTGTCCAGCAATTCTTCCAATTGTACCTTCAACTCTTGAAGTTCAGCCGGTGCCATCCGATATGGAGGAATCGAGATGGGTTTTGTACCGGGTTCTACTTCAATGGTGAACTCAATTTCTCGATCTGGTGGGAGTCCCGAGAGTTCTTCAGGGAAAACTTCTGGGTACTCACTCACCACTCTCACCTCAGTGAAACTCTTTTCCTTGCCCTCCTTGCCTATGACGTAGGCCAAGTATGCTTGACACCCTTTCCTCATCATACGCCTTGCTCTTATGGCCGATATGATACAAGGGTTGAATTTCCCTCTATCTCCCTCGAAGCATAGAGTGTTTCCTTCTCCATCCTTTAGTTCTAACACCTTGGTGTAGCAATCTACCTTGGCATGGTGTTTTTCGAGCCAATCCATGCCAAGTATAGCATCAAACTCGAGCATATCTAACGGCACAAAGTCACCCGTCAGACAGTGTCCCCCTATCCCTACATTACACGAGGGATAGTAGTGTTTCCGCTCTACATCATCTCCCAATGGCGTAGAGACCAGCAAAGGTTGCATCATTGCTACCAAAGGCATGTTCAATCCCTTGGCAAACGCTTCACTCACAAATGAACGTTGTGCCCCGGTATCGATGAGAATTCTCGCATCCCTATCGTTGATATTTAGTGTTCCTACATATATAAGTCATGTAAGGCACCCTATTCGACATCCCAACAGAAAAGGACCGGATGAAAATTTTCAGCCTAGAATTACCCTATACCCGGTCGGGTAGGGTCTTCTACCCGGTCGGGTATTACTCGAGTTCTTAAGGAGAACCCCCCTGTTTTCCTTGCTCGGTCGAGTACCAGCCTCGAATTCGGGCAAAATGTCAATACCCGGTCGGGTATATACCTATACCCGGTCGGGTATCACTCAAAATCCTCAAATAAAAGCTCCCTGTCTCCGACGCTCGATCGAGTACACACTTCGAAGCTCAAAATCTACACATACCCGATCGAGTATATAGCAATACCCGATCAGGTATTGCTCGAAATGTAAAAAATAAAGCATCCTGTCTTGGCTGCCCGAACGGGTGCATACTTCAAACTCGAAGCGTGGCTTATACCCGGTCGGGTCTATAGGGGCACCCGATCGGGTCCTTCATATTTTTGAAGATTTTTCAACCAATTACATAATCAAATACGTGTGAAATCAAGAGATTATCTGCAATGGAGTCCGGGTTGGCCCGAGCATCAGCCTCGGTCATTGCATACACCCGTGCTTGGGTCCTCCCTTGGTTAACGGACGCGGCGTTGCTAGCCGTGGGTCCGCCCCTTCCCGTGTCGGCCTGAGATGGTCCCGCACGTCCCCTACTAGTCGTAGGTCCTCCCATGGCTCCCGATGGTCCTCCTCCGTTCAGCATTGGACAAGAGGATTTGAGGTGGCTTGTGCTACCGCATTTGAAGCACCGGGGTGGTTCATTGCACCTTCCCCCGTGGTTCTTACCGCAGTTTGCGCACCTGGGTGGTCACACACCCCCCGGTTTGGGACCTTGCCCTCCTGGGCCATTATACCTTTTCGTTGGGGGTGCTGGCGCCCTGAATGTACTGCCACCCTCGGCGTGATGCCTCCGAGAGTGGTCTTGGGGTCCCGAGTTGCCCCATTTCCTCTTCTTCGCCTCCTCGGCGTCTCTCGCCTTCCTTTCATTCCATTGGGTTTCCCCAAGGAGCCCCTGATCAACTATTTGGCTAAATGTCATGTTGTGATGGTAAGTAGCCCGGTCAAGGATGTCTAACTGTAGAGCATCCCAAAAGTGATTGGCCATACGATTTTCATCCAAGAGTACTCTCGGATGAATCGTGCCAAGTCACGGAACCTCTGTTCCAATTGCCTTGCCGAGCAACCATCCTCCTGTTTCAGGTTCGTGTACTCCCTCCTTTTGAGATTGACTTCAAAAGTTGAGTAGTACTGATTATAGAACTCCACTTCGAATTTCTCCCAAGTGGCCTCCCCGTGGAACTTCCCTTCCACACCTTCCCACCATACAGCCGCTACCCCATCCAGTAGCCTGGTGGCAACCCTCAACTTCACGTCGAGCCCAATTTGCATATCCCTAGAAGCATCATTCAGCTTCTTAATCCAATCGGCGGCCTCAGAGATGTCGCCCTTACCATCAAACGATTTGCACCCCAAGGCCCTGGCCTCCTTAAGGTACTTGGAGATACGTACCATCGCGTCTCCACCAAAGGCTCCAGATGGAGCACTAGAAGCACCTCGGCTTCCCTGCCCCATGGCTTGCCTAGCCTGTCTAGCTTGGCGCCGCTGCTCTCTCTTTGCTTTATTCTCGAGGTACCACTCTAGTACTTCACTCATACGGTCACAATGAGGATCATCATCCTCATCTTCTTCCTCAAAGTCCTCCCCGTTGTACGGGGTCTCCTCTTGCTCCGTGCTTGGATCATAGGTGAAGTCGTCCGGTTCGGTGGCCCATGACGGGTGCACGGAACCGACGCGTGTGCTACTTGTCGTCGGCGTGGTAGAACGCCCACGACCCCTGCCTCGGCCTCCTCCTCGGCTTTGGCCCCGGCCTCTACCACTAGAGGTCCGTGATTCCGCCCGAGTGGCATGCCCGGTGGCCCCCGGCACATGCCCTGTCGGGTTCCTCCTAGTTATCCTGCGTCCACCCTCCATTTTTGAAAGAAATAAGGAATGAGTCATTAGACTCGTTTCAATGTCAATTGACAGAGTAGTACGAAAGACACCACTTGGTCCAACATAATGGCCAACAAACTGTTAAGGGTACCGTCTTAACAATAAGAAGTCAATAACTTGGTTTCCAACGATTCCTTAAGTACAAAAACTTCTGCTCATGGTTTTATTCAAAACTTTTTGAAGATAACCATATTGAGAGGTTAATTACATAGTTTAGAAAAACCTGGCTCTGATACCACTTAATTGTCACGCCCCGGAGCGCATCCGAGCCACGTAGACAACCGCCGTACGACCCGATAAGAACAACAACAGTTCATCCCTATTGAGTTGTACAAGGCGTCCGATTGATTCTATTGCCAAACCGATTAGTAAACACATACAATCAACATCAATATCAAAATCAAACAAATGCGAAAATAATAAAATGTTTGATACTTAGCCACACGTGGCAAACACGGGCACGCAGGCCCCAACTGTTTTAATGAAAATATTGTTCAAAAATCCATGAGCAGTTTATATATTTGAAATAAGAATGGAAGCACGAACCACGTCTCCCTTCTCGATCAATCACCCTAGGCAAAGGTGCAGGTAGTAGGACTCTAGCCTAAACCTGAAAAATGTGAGGGCCCCCCGGAGGGGTCAGTACTCCGTAGAAGTACTAGTGACAAGCAGGCTATATGAAGAATAACTAATGTTTCAGACACGAGACCCAAAAATAGGGTGATACATATATATATATATATATATATATATATATATATATATATATGACTCATTCATCCGATGATACATACTGTATATATATATATGTAAAATACTCGACCCGTAGGTCATTTCATTCAAAGAGTCTTTTAGAGATAAAGTTCTTACCTCACCTTTTTCACCCTTTTTGCCGAATGCCTAGCTCACCAGCTACATTCTACATTCATAATATCCTACCGAGTTTTGGGAGCGCTTAGCATCCCGGGGATACTCAACCCCAACTGAGTTTCAGGATCATTAAATGTTCCGGGGATGCTCAACCCCAACCGAGTTTCAGGATCATTTGCAGTCCCGGGGATGCTCAATCCCAACCGAGTTTCAGGATCATGTATAGTCCCGGGGATGCTCAACCCCAACCGAGTTTCAGAATCATTTAATGTCCCGGGGATGCTCAACCCCAACCGAGTTTCAGGATCATTTATAGTCCCGGGGATGCTCAACCCCAACCGAGTTTCAGGATCATTTGCATGTCCCGGGGATACTCAACCCCAAACTAAATCCTTACCAAACCCTAACCTGGATATGGCTAACCTTTCGTTCCTTCAACTATGGACAATACCTAGCCCTATAGTCATATAACCATCCTTAGGAACCAATGTGGGCGGGTCCCACCTGAACGGCCCACATTAACCCGCTCAAAAATGCCCGTTTTGAGCATAAACCAATACTCGATCGAGTATCTACCCATACTCAGTCGAGTACAGGAGGCGGTAGCCCCCAAAGCTAATTTTCCATGTATACTCGATCGAGTATCTACCTATACTCGATCGGGTATAGGAGACAGTAGCCCCCCCAATTTTTCAGCAAATACCCGGTCGGGTATGTGTCAATACCCGGTCGGGTATGACAGTTGACTTGGCGGTCAACGCCCCTTTTGACCCCCCAAACGGAGTCCGATTAACTTGAAATTTTATACACATATACTTCTTGATGTCCTCGATCCAAAAATACCATTTTGGATCCCTGGATCATCACACAAAATATGTTACCACATTTTTAATCACCAAACCTACATAACATGCTTTTCAACTATGTTTTATGCAAAATCATGGCATAAGCAAATACTTGATTATCTTTAATCATTCCACAAAACATATCCTTGATTACTTTAGGTAATCTCATGCCTCACGCAAAAGTTATAAAGCATAAAGCCGTCTTCTCACCTTAATGAAGCTTATGAAGTTCTAGCCTTCCCGATTTAGCTCCGGCGAAACTCCGGCGAACTTCGACGAACTCCGGCGACAACTCCGGCGCCCCTTTCAACTCCGTGAAAGTTCCTTGAATACCTTAGACAAGTTACTAACAAGGTTTTATCATCATAAAACCCATAGTAATACAAATAACCTCCAAAAGGTTATTTTCCGGCGAACCGGTTACTTTTGCTTCTAAGTCCGTTCTTGGACTTAGAACCACCTTCCAACCCCTCTTTCTACACATCCCAACGTGTAGAAAAATCCTAGGGTGTGAAATATGATTGAATAATCATATAAGAGGATTAAAGACAACGAAATGGGATTAATGGAGTCCTTACCTTGCTAAACACAAGTTTTCCCACCTAAACTCCTCTTTTCTCTTCTCTTTTTCCTTTCTTCTTCCTCCCTCAACTTGGTGCGTGTATGATGGATGAAAATGGAGTTTTTTCAGAGCTTCTCTCCTCCAAAATGATGGTTGGGACGCAATGTATGGGCTGGGGTGGTTGAGAGTGTCCTTTTTGGATCATTCACCAATGATATGAGGGAGGGACCCCCTTTCTTTCACACCTTGTCTCCACCCCCCCTTCTCACTCCCTTCCAGCATCCTAAAGGTGCGGCTCCCCTATGCATTTACCAGCTTAAGGACGTGGGTTGGCCCCCACTCATGTGGGAGGTCAACCCTTTGTGTCCCGGAGTGTATAATTGGTCCCGAAAGTTGTATTTTCCGGACTGTTTTAAGTATATTTTATTTTATCGGGTCAAATAAAATATAACACTTGTTCCCAATCCTTATTGGACCTTAGAATCAATATGATTCCCCAACTTTAATTTAGAAATCTCCGGAATCCCTTTTTTGGGCTGTTATCTCATAAATTGCCGATACCGATAATTTGGCCCTGTTTGACCAACCAGTCAACTCTATGCCATTGCCATGGCCCAATTAGAAATCCATCACCATATACATATTATCTAGTCCAAGGTTAATATAATATGTAGGCGGCCCCACATCCGGTGCGGGCCCCACGTGAATTTTACTATTCACGTAATAGAAATGATAAAAATTTACAATCACGTAAAAATGCTTTTATACATTTCTCAAGGTTCAATACATAATTTGGTACAGTACAAATACTCGGGGGCGGTGTTACATATTCAATATCGAACAATAATTATTATTCAATATTGAACAATAATTATTATTAGTATATTTAAGCAGTTCAACATGTCACATATTAAAAAATGTATTGAACAATATTCAGTATCTATTGACCCCTGTTTATACTATAATCACATCATGAACAATATCATCAACTACTATAGCACAATTTTTCACATGTTCACTTGATCCATCTAAAACAATAACACAAGCTATTTTTCAATTTTTCCATAAAAGTTAAAAAAGTTCAAGTAACAACTTAGTACATAATAAAAAGCTAAAATAAAACATCCTTGCACAAGTCTAGAGTAATAACACATTGTATAAAGTTACAAGTCTCATCATCACTCGAAAACTTAAACAAACACGTTCATCATGTGTCGTTGATGGATTGTGTCATTTCTAAGAAATATGATGCCCAACGAGTTCGTACTTCATCAATCTCTCCTGATGAGAATGGTTCTGGATTGGCGAATTGCTACAAATTAAATAAGAAGGTTATTAAAAAACATTACATGGATCAAACCTATTGAATGTAAATAAAATAATAATGTAACTCATCCCACATTTCAAGAATTACCGCCGAAATAATATTCAAAATATGCAACATCACATAATAACCACATTCATAACTTCTAACTTGCATTCGAGACTACAAGTTAGAACAACATAATTACTAATCAAGAATTATGATATTCGACTTGGTGCTACACAAATGAAAGTAAAAATAACATACAAAGTAAAGTAGTAAGTATTTACCATAGGAATAATCCATTTCACTTTTCTCTTTCTTGATTTTCGCTACATCTTACGTTTTCCATTGAAAGCCGAGTTCACCTTACAAGAAAGGAAATGGGGATAATTGATTAACTTTAATCTACTTTTCTAATGTTGGCATTCAAGCCATTATTAAAAATATTGCATATAACTGAAAATTCGAGCAGTAAAACAAACCATTGAGAAGAAACTCTTAGAAGACACTGGAGGATAATTCACAGTTTACTTTAGCTTGAAGGAAATAACTGCCGCATCAACCTGTAGAAGTTGAGAGACATTAAGTGGCCGAGTTATGGCCAAATAGAACATTATATATCATTAAGCTCTTTAGCTTTGATGATACACACTACATTTATTCTGTGATCCAGCTGTATAAAGGTTCTAAAAGGGTGCGAAAATAAGCGACTTACTTTAGGTTGGGGGAAAAGGATGTCCTTAGGAGCTTGAATTTGTATTCGGGATCTGTATAAAATATATTAACTTGCAAACTCAAGGAAATAAAAAAAGAGTAAGAATCAAGACGGAAAAGGTCTCTTTCATTCAATGATTTGCATGTTGGTTTTAACAATATTGATTTGTAATAGAACATGATTATATAAAATATCTCAATTCATCATTCATTCCCATCATTTTCTCCACACATGAAAGTTATAAGTATAATAGTTATTCTTCGTAAAGATATTGCGTCATAACAGGCATTCCAATTTTAAACTTTACTACCATGTCTTTTGCATAAATCTATACGGAACTATATTGAGATCAATAACTGAAAGTGTAAATTTTATGCCACCGAACCCAACTATTTGGGAGTGGAGCGGTTTTGCTCGTGATGATGAAACCTGAAAAAGACTGAAAAGGATATGAATTCAACAACCATAAAAGCAATTAGACAAGACATCAACTTAATCTGACAACCCCGAGTAAAACACTAACCATATGCATTCACCTCTAGCACTATGGTCTATATATGACAGAATAAAAATGTTGTGTGCTAAACAAGCTTTTATTACACAAATAATATTCCATCACTTCACCCATTACTTCTCTGAAAATTACCTGAATAAAAGTTGATGAAAATGTTAATACGCCGATACTCGGACGAGCTTAAGGATGCATTTACCATGTGCAAGGGTGTTTCCTCATGATAAAGTCCAACCAAAGGTCACCCATCAACGATCATGTCAAGATTTGAATTAATTCATTCGTTATAGCACATTCAGCTTTTCAGGTACTCATATTTAGATAATTGCTTATACTAGACTACTGAGATAACAACGATTACATTTAGAGTTCCTAAACTTCTACATATGAAGTTCTAACAAGCTGAAATGCTCACTCAAACACAAAAATATAGAATTAGGAAGCTGCCAGCAAACAGTTTTACAGTTTAATCCAAAACGGTAAGGCCATTTTTATGCTGAAAATACTGATTGTATGTGTCATGTTCCAACATCATGTAGTCCCCACACAACAAAGCTATAATTTTAATTGAAATAACTAAAAAAAGCAACTAACTTGTAAGCCTAAACCCAAATAACATAAGCTGACCTAGGAGTAAGGAAGAGAAGGTAGAAGCTGCAGTATGAGAGGAAATAAATGGCAACCAATTCAACACAAAGAAAATAGATAGCAACTAGGAAATAAACGGCCACCATATGGGTAGAATTTAATATCACATGAAATAAGATCAATGGACTGGTTCATACCACTTATTGGACATAGGTGAACTAGATGCTGCCTGGGCAGTTGCTTTACATATCAATATGTGAAACCTGGCTTTAATCTCTAAGTAAAGGGACAGGGGCACTGGAGGCTGCCTGGGCAGCTGCTTTACCAATAACAGGGGCACAAGCAACAATTATAACATTTTTGGTGGCCTGCACAAGTGTTTTTCAGACAAAATCTTTGAAAATCAGAGTCTGAGCGGAAATTTACCAGAATTCGGTGCGAGTGAAGAAGCCTGAGGGAGTATGGTCGAAAAAACCAATCGCTTCCATAGCTTTCCGTATAGCAGAGACGGGTGGTCGTTTGAGTGGGAAGGTCCCAATTAGGGCAAATCAGAATTTAGAGGAAAAAACCTTAACATCATCTCTAGTGAACGAAACAGCCGGAAAACCCTTAAATCGGTTGGGCGATTTGATCGACATTCCGTTGAAGTCCACATCGGAGAAGAGATGTTGTTGACAGTGCAGTCGTTGCCCGGGGAGGATATCCCTTACCGCCGCTGCGTATGACTGAGCGATTGGAGCAGTCGCCGGTTCGTGTCCCTCCGCCGGCGGCATCGTTGCCGCACAGGCTTCGAGCGTGAGACCGACGCTACCAGAGAGAGAGAGATCACACTCACATACGCCAGGTTGCCTTCTAGGTCTGCAATCGAACAGGCGTGACAAAATTTTGAAGTGGAATTGAGCAGATATTTTTTATGTTTCTTCCGCATGGGTTTTAACCCATCTAGAATAAAGTTTCGGTATTTCTGAAAAGTACCCCGTTTTTTTTCACATTGGTTCAAAAGATAACCGATTTTAGAATATTTCGTAAAATTTTAAAAAGTACCCCGTTTTACTATTTAAAATCGGTTATAACAAAAACCAATGTAAAAAGGTTTTTAAAAATTGTAAAAATGACCCCGTGTCACTATTTCATATGGGTTTGGAAATAACACATGTAGATAAGGCGATGTGAAAAGGCTTTTTTGTACTAGTGTAAAATAGGACTAACTCTTCTTATTCTACCATTTCCTTTGTCCTTCATATTAAGATTTTAAAACAATCCTTATAAAATATAAAAAAAATAAAATAAAAAAATAAAAATCGTAAAAAATAAATAAAAAACATAAAGACCTCAACCACCACCTCACCCACCTTCCAACACCGCCACCTCTGATCGCCGGAAAAGATTGTCAAGTTGGGGAAAAATGTCATCATGATGGCAATTTTGAAGAGAAAGCTAGATATTTTCAAAGAGTAAAAATGCCATCTTCATGACATTTCAGAGAAATGTGTCATTTTTTACACAAGATGACATTTTTTTCCGGCGACCGAAGCTGGTGGTGGTAGGAGGTAGAGGACGCGTTGGCAGTGACCTACATATTTTTAAATATTTTTAGGTAATTTATTTTATTTTTTAGACTTTTTAATTTGTTTTAAATATTTTATTTTTATTTTTTGTTTTTTAATTTTTGATTTATTTTTTCACGTTTTATTATTAATTTATAAATATTTTATTATTTTTTATATTTTTATTAAAAATAAAACTATGATTTTCTTATTAATAAAATAAATCTATTGGAAATTATAGGAAGAAGGTAGAATGAGAAGAAAGGACATATATTAGTCTTATTTTAGAAATAAAGGGATTGTACTCCAATTGTTGACTTTTGGGCTAATTTTAATCATATGAAGGGCTAATACCCGATATAAAAATAAATAAAATTATTCAAACAACATGGACACAAAATCATCTATCCCTAATATGATATTGTGTATTTAGTCATCTTTTAATTTTAAAAAATATTTGAAATAGACTTGCAGACAAAATCGTGTGTCTCGACTAAGTAGATCCCTATGTAGATACATTCGTCACATAAGTGTATCCTTTTTCACTTGTCAGCTACTGAGCGGCTCAGCCATCGCGACTCACAAGCTCATGGAACAAAATGGACTAGTTTATGGACATTAGTACATTACTCATTAGTCATTATGCTTATTTGTTTGAAAGTTACGTAGTAGAAGCCTAAACTAAAAGCTTATAGCGGTTTGAGCGAATCAGGCTTTTTTTTTGTATTTTAGTATGTGCAACCAACCTAAGTATTAATTTTGGACTTCAAAATTGTAATGAATTTTTACAATATTTTAGAATTTAAAGTAATTGTTAGATATGAAGTCGGTATGGTATTATACCGGTATATCGCGATATTTGAAAACATTTACCATTACCGTACCGAAATAAATCAATACGGTATGATAACGTACCGAAAATGACAGTATACCACTGTTATGATATTTTTGTATTTATGGGTACCACAAGTGCAGTACATCCATTTTTTGGAAATTTTGCCCACCCATAGGCACGACTACCGGTAAATTTGAACCCCCGGAAAGAAAGGAAGCGCAGCCGAGAGAAGAGGGGCGCGCCTCTGTCTCTTTCTGTGCCGGACTTCCGGTGTTGTCGTCTTCATCCCTCTACCTCTAAGGACCCAAATTTCTCCGCTTCCTATATCTTCTTTTCGTTTTTAGTCCCCTCTATACCCATACATTCTCATTTTCTGTTTTCATTCCATTTACGTTTCTACCCCCGAGCACCGCATCCCTGCCGTTCGCCCGTTCATCACATTCCAGAAATTTCTTCTACCCTGACTCCCAAGTCCCAACCCTGCAAATACAAGGAAACCCCACCCTTCATTGCAGCTCATCTTCTAACTGATCCAAGCTCTGGTCAGCACTCAGGTAGGTATCCTCTTCCATTCTTATTGCATGTATTTAATTTGTATGCTCACTCTTGTTTTCACAACTCGCTCCTTGTTCTAAATATTAAAACGAAGATATGTTGCATTTCTGAATTTCAATGTTTCAATAGCCTGGTGCAATTGAGCTTGAACGGCTAATAAAAGACATTATTACTTCGTGCATGTTCTTCCGTGAAGCTAAACTAGGGTTTTTGTTTTATTTTAAATTTTGTCTGAGTATACATTACTATGTGCTTTGTTTTTTGTCATATAATTTTTTGGCTCGGTGGCTCAACATGTAGAAAACTCTTATCCTTGGCTGACCTGCCTGATCTTGGAGCATCTTGCATTGTTCAGACTTTTTTACACTCTGCACTGATTCATCCCCTGCTCACACTTAAAGCTGTAATGTTAGTTCAATAGATATATCTATTCATCATGTGATGTACTCTATGGAACTAGGTATGAGTATGGATAAGAACAATGTAGAAATGGAAGCTGCTGAAATGCAATCAAAGAGTGTAGATGACAACAATGACCAAGGTGTGGATAAGAACAAAGTTGATGTAGAGGCTAAACCCAAGGGAGCATATTTGCCTCCCATAGGTGCTGTGGATGAACCAAATTCCGGCGATTCGGAGGAGCAGTATGATGAAGCATCGATAGAGGGAGAAGACAACAAGCATGAAGGTAAATGGGAGCTTAGGGATGAAACAGAGAAGCACAATGGAAATACAAAGATAGAGGATAAATGCAACACAACGAGTGAGGCATATGAGAGCGATGAATCAGAAGAACAAAGCATCACTAAAATTGATTCAAAGGACGGTATCATGGAGGGGAAAGAACTTTCACATGTAATCGTTAATGGAAATGATGGAAAGCTCGCACTCAGTGTGGCCTTGATGAACAATGATGCCATTGATGACAACACAAAGGTAGGAACCCTTAGTGTAACTGCTCAATTGCTTGGTAAACGACTCACAAATGAGGACACAAAAGGAGGAATGCAAGGCATAACATATGAAGGTGAAAATGAAATTATTCAAAATGGAAATGAAATAGTGACTGTTGAAAATAATATTGCTGAGGGTACAGTTTCTTCTGCTGATGTCATTGATGATAAAGAGGCTAGACAGGGTGGAGCTTCAGAAACAAAACAAAAACTTAATCATGTTCCTATAATGTTGCCAGAACCTGTTACTCCACATGTACTGGTGAAATGTACAGCTGCAAAACCTGGACAAATTAGTGGGGAGATGTTCAAGAATAAGTTTGATTATGGAAAGGTATGTTCACATGATCACCTGGGTAAGTTTGGCTATCTTGAATTGTGTCTGGGGGTTGGGGGGTTGGAAGCGTAAATATGTTAGGCGAAAGCTGCATGAATCTTTTCACGATGACTCTCCATTTCTTTTACTTTTAGATGGATTATGATGACAACGATGACGGGACTGCAGAAGATCAAGCATTGTTTATGGGAGAGATAGAAACTTTTTATCGGGAGAGGTCCATGGATTTTAAACCACCTAAGTTTTATGGGCAGCCACTGAATTGTCTAAAGTACTTCTTTGATGGCGCATAATTCACTAATTCTTCATATGTTTTCCATGTGATATTATTATTTATTCTTCTCGTTTGGTTTTTTTTTGGATAATTATTCTTCTCGTTTGGTGATTTAGGTTATGGAAAGCTGTAATAAGGTTGGGTGGCTATGACACGGTAATAATTGTCATCTATAGGGCCCTTCGATAATGCATGCAATAAATCTGGTTGTGTTCTCCCTTAATCCAATAAAATGGGAGATCTTACTAGGAAATGGACTGACACCTTATATATGAATCCTTTGTTCAGCTTTATGATTCTTCATCTAGCATAACATTATAATCTTGCAATGTTTTCTTGAGTGAGTCTTTTATTCTTGGCTTTGTACTGGTTTGAACTTGCTTAGGTTACTGGATCAAAGTTGTGGCGGCAAGTGGGCGAGTCTTTCAACCCTCCCAAGTAAGTATCATTGAGATCTGTAGAGGTCCGACCTCTTAGACCTAGCATAAGGAGTTCAAACAACCCTATGTTCATGCTGATCAGGGATGTATGAAATTGAAATAGGCAATGAAAACTTCTTGCTATTCAATTGTGTAAGTTCCACATTTAGTCATGAAGCTGTAGAGCTTCTTCACGCTCTAGGATGGAAATCTGGAAACCCAACCTAATTCGTGTTTCCATCATAACTTGTAGAAATAACAGATCCAACTCATTGGGGTCAGTTTATTGTCGTGGACCATTTGTAAACCAGATGATAGTCTTATCTTATTACTTAAAAGACTACACATTGGCTATTACAAGTTTCTAGTTTGCTTTGTCGGAGTACATAGTACACCCTATTTTCAGTCAGTACTTTCTTCCAATTACCGAGAGAGCCTAGAATATTTTGATGCTGCAACTTCAAATTCACTGATGTGATATTTACTGTCAAACAGAACCTGCACGACCGTGTCGTGGACATTTCGTATTTTCTATGAGAAGGTAATATGTTCAACTTGACTTGCACCTCGGGATTGTTAGCACTTTTGTTTTCTGCATAGAGAAGAAAGATCAAGGTTTACTTAAAACTTAAAAAGTTGCTTAGGCGGGAGCTTTCACAGGACCAACCTCTACTCCCTATGGGTAGTGGTAAGGTCTGTGTTCATTTCACCATCATCTGGACCTAGTTCTGAGTGCCACTTAATGGGTTTGTTTGGTTTGGCTTAGTTTATCGATGCTATGTTAATCTTCTCATTGTTCTCAAATCTCAACAATAATGTTCTTGACTTTTCATGAATCATATTGATATTTTCTACTTGCGTCTGGTAGCTTTAGGTTAAAAATATGAACATTTGAATTTCACAAACACTTCAAAATTATTTGTCCCACATTTGAATTACTCGTGTTGCTTCTATGTCCTGAAATTCGTGAGAAATAGAATTAGATATTGCATATTGGAACTGGTGCTTGAAGCCATTCATATTTTGCTGCATTAATATTTTTCTGTTCCATTAGTTTCAACTTTCATTACATTGAGTTGTTATATCCTCCTAATTTAGGCACTTCTAGAGTATGAACGGCATAAAACACAAACTGGCGAGCTTCACCTCTCTATGATCTCTCTTCCTGATCCTTCAGGGGTTGACATTGAGGTAATTTAACAGCATTTGTTAGTTGTATTCACACTCCTTTGTTGATGGTTATCTAGATACAGAGCTATGGATTAGGATGAGTTAATGGAAGCTCAATCCAGTTCCACTAATTTAAGATGTTCTCCTAAATCCTGAAGAATATTTGTTTATCTTGTGATTATGACATATCATTATAAATAAAATGTTAAACCACTGTTGTTTTTCACCTGTAAAGTTAGATATATGGAGATTCACCAACAATTGGGCCTTAATACCAAATTTATAAACTAGAGATGTAATTCAAAATGTACTTCGTAGAAGAAAAATAATACTCCGTAATTGACATGATAATATATATATATATATATATATATATATATATATATATATATATATATATGTATGTATGTATGTCTTTACGCCCTTTTAATGTTTTAGACATGCTTCACATTGGTGATATCTTAATGATATTGCTTTAAATAAGCCCAACTGTGCCCTCTTCTGAGCAACTGATCTGCAAATTAATAATCGTCAATATATATTCAGGGAAGTGGTCATCAAGCTCCTGGATCTGGCAGAGCACGAAGGGATGCTGCTGCCCGTGCTATGCAAGGATGGCAAGATCAACGTCTCATTAAATATGGCGAGGTTGGTGAAACACTTATAAAGGTATTGTGATACTCTTTCTACTCATCCTGGATATGTGTCTTTAGATTATCATTACTTTTATCAGTTTTCAATGCTCTGTAATATGTACTAACTTGTACTTTTCTGTGTATAGGACAAGAACCCAAGCAGTACAGCCAAACGTGAAAAGAATCTCAAAACTATAGGTAATCATCTATGTGGTTTATTATTGGTTATAGTATGTTTCTAGTCCCTATATATTCTCAACTCATTTTGTGTTTTTTGGAGCATATGGTTTTTTATGGTTTTTTATGGTTTTGGTTTTTGTAAGATCTTATTTTACTATTTCTGTCCTCTTCATTACAGTAATCCATTAGATGTAACAGACTTGTCATGCTAACAACCCATTCATCTTGCTATGTTAGCAACACATGCCACATTGATTTATATACCACGTCAATGTAGGGACTAAAACAGGTTGGATACATTAGATGTCCTAAACCAAAATTATGTGTTTTTGTACGTGCCAAAAGTGATGCTAGTATAATAGAGGGATCACAACAAAACCGAAGTGTATTAGTAAAGAAAGAATAAAATATAAATCTGGTACACCTATAGACAATGTAGTTAAAAGTGGCACAACTATGTCACACTACTTCAACATGACAAAGTGAAATTGGTAAGTTAAGATGTAAAATGATGAAATTCTTAGAACATGACAATCTTAATGGAACACTCCAAAACATTAGGTCACACAAAATGGAAAGGGCGTTTTTCTATAAAGATTGCCAGTTGGCTTTTCTGCTTTCGTTGTCACCGTACATTCTACGCTTGCATTTGTTATCTGAAATGAAGGTTGGCCTTGATGTAGCCTCAAGTGCCCCTCAATTTCCATGAGGTCATGGGTTCCAATTATGGAAAAACTTCCTTAAGGCAAGTCCATGTAAAATATTCCCAGGCTGCAGGTAATCCAGGGATATCAGATTTTCTGTGCATAGTATATCTGATATGTAAATCAAGAGCTGGGAGGAAAATTGTTGTGTAGCAGAAAAATAAAAATCAACGGGGTAAACCGTTGCCGAGATAATCAACGATAAAAAATACCGTTGCCTAGAACCAAAAGGCTAAAATCAATTTTATTCCAAGATGCTAGAATGAACCCTGGCAAGGGGTATAAATAGCCTTCTAAGAGAAACCCTAATCAAGCCCGAATTAATTAAATCCTAAGTAAGCCCATAATAACTCTACTAAGTACTCTACTAATAATAGGCCCAAAGTAAAACATAACATTAACTTAATAATAATAAATAAACTCTAATGACACTCCTAACCCGGCCACAGATGTGGGCCCAAGCCCGGTCCCGCCCCATGCTTTGCCCGCTCTCTATGAATCCGTCCTCCTTCAAAATAACCTTGTCCTCAAGGTTGAAATCTGGAAACCGGCTCACATTTGTCCCCGGGGGCTGCCCAGTATCTTTAGGAAAAATTGAGATGTACTCCTCCACAGTCCCTGTCTGCTTGCCTCCAGGCAGCCGTTTAAAGCAATTGCCCTTAAACCGTGAGTCAAAATGAGCCACCAATGCCTGTGTAAGCTCATCCCATGACATGACCGGCTTTTGTGCCCGTAACCAGGTCAACCAATATAGGGTTGGCCCTTCCATCGCAACTACAACGGATGACACCTTCTTTCCCGGCGGAGTATAGTTCAATTCGAACTGTTGCTCAGCCCTATCAACCCAGCTGATCAGTTCTTCTCTGTTAAACGAGAGCAACATTGTGAGAATGGTGCTGCACCGTCCAATTCCGAATGAGGATGCTGCTGCCGCGTCAAGTGAAGCCACTGCCGTTGCATGCTCCTCCACCGCTGGCGGCGCAAGAGCCTCTGTAAGCGCAGCCAAGGAGGAAGTGACGTTGCACGGCTGTTTGTCGCTGCTGTGCGCAGATACGGCGGGGCTGCCAACCGCGTCCAGGCTTGTTTCCGTCGTGACAGGAGGAATTAATGCCTTGGTAAGCGCTGCCAGGCATGCAGCTATCTCTTCCAGACGCATGCCGTGCTCCTCTAGGGTTTGATTCATCCGAGTTTGCTTGGCGACCATCTCTGTCAAGCGGTCAATCTGAGATCTCATCATGCTGGCGGGACGGGATCCGGCAGGTCGGACCAATTGTTGTGTAGCAGAAAAATAAAAATCAACGGGGTAAACCGTTGCCTAGATAATCAACGATAAAAAATACCGTTGCCCAGAGCCAAAAGGCTAAAACCAATTTTATTCCAAGATGCTAGAATGAACCCTGGCAAGGGGTATAAATAGCCTTCTAAGAGAAACCCTAACCAAGCCCAAATTAATTAAATCCTAAGTAAGCCCATAATAACTCTACTAAGTACTCTACTAATAATAGGCCCAAAGTAAAACATAACATTAACTTAATAATAATAAATAAACTCTAATGACAGTCCTAACCCGGCCCACAGATGTGGGCCCAAGCCCGGTCCCGCCCCATGCTTTGCCCGCTCTCTATGAATTCGTCCTCCTTCAAAATAACCTTGTCCTCAAGGTTGAAATCTGGAAACCGGCTCACATTTGTCCCCGGGGGCTGCCCAGTATCTTTAGGAAAAATTGAGATGTACTCCTCCACAGTCCCTGTATGCTTGCCTCCAGGCAGCCGTTTAAAGCAATTGCCCTTAAACCGTGAGTCAAAACGAGCCACCAATGCCTGTGTAAGCTCATCCCATGACATGACCGGCTTTTGTGCCCGTAACCAGGACAACCAATATAGGGTTGACCCTTCCATCGCAACTACAACGGCTGACACCTTCTTTCCCGGCAGATTATAGTTCAATTCGAACTGTTGTTCAGCCCTATCAACCCAGCTGATCAGTTCTTCTCCGTTAAATGAGGGCAACATCGTGAGAATGGTGCTGCACCGTCCAATTCCGAATGAGGATGCTGCTGCCGCGTCAAGTGAAGCCACTGCTGTTGCATGCTCCTCCGCCGCTGGCGGTGCAAGAGCCTGTGTAAGCGCAACCAAGGAGGAAGTGACGTTGCACGGCTGTTTGTCGCTGCTGTGCGCAGATACGGTGGGACTGCCAACCGCGTCCAGGCTTGTTTCCGTCGTGACCGGAGGAA